>VUQS01074872.1:0-24172 GCA_015108495.1 Heterochromis multidens
TTAGATGTTTTTGCAAAGTATAGGGAGGAGGAAGGGCTTTGACCGGGTGTTCTCACCTACTGTTTTCACACTGGGTGTGTGTATATACGTGTATGTGTGTGCACAAATATGTTTATATATGTATATATATCTGTAAATGTGTATATCTTTTGATGTGTTACTGGGGTTATAAAACTAAATACATGTAACAAATTGTAAGGAAGAATTTATGATGGATAGGGCATAAACAGGAAGAAAAAAGTGTTGATTATTAGTTACCAAATAGTGGAAAGGGGGTGGGATTAAATAACCTTATGCTTCTTCCTACTTCTTTTTGAATATGTAGTTATTTATTATGATTATTATTGTTTTGTTTTCCTTTTGTTTTGTTTATTTGTGTTTCTTTTTTCTTTGTTGTTGGTATACTATTTTAACATGTTCAAAATAAAGCTACAATACAATACAATACAAAAAGAGCCAGATTTTCTTGTATTTATTTATTTGTTTATTTGTTTGTTTATTTTATGGTCTTGAGCAATAGTTCTCTAAGCTTTTTGAAGATATTTCAAAGTTTTTCTTTGGATTTTGGCTGCTTTTTTACTAATTTTCAGTCCAGTCCTTGTACCTGGCCATTTTCAGAGGAATGTTTTTTGTTTGTTAGGCCACTTAACACTGACACTGATGAATCATTCAAGCATAAAAAAGGCACCTAAGTCAAGGAGTGAACCAGTGTTTTGTCTACACATAACCAAAAACCTAAAACCAATTTTAAATTGTATCTTTAGGCTTTATGTTACTAGCAGCCTGTCACAAAAACACATCATTTGTTCCCATTTCTTTAGTTGAATCTATGAAAAATGCCAAAGGTAACACAGTCTGACAGACATAAAATAGTATTTTTGCATCAACAAGAGCTATTAGCTGAAAACTTGGCATATTTAAGCATGGTGTGCAGTGTGTCCTTAAAAAAATTTTGAGGAAACTGGACAAGTGGAGGACAAAAGAAATGTGAGGCCTTTAAAACTATCTACAGCAAATGAACAGTATCTGAAAGTCCTGTCCATAAGAAACAGGAAAAAATCCAGCAAAGACCTGACACAGGACCTGAGAGATGCAGCTGGCTGTTCAGTTGATCCACCTACTGGTCACTGAAGCCTCATCAGAAATGGTCTAAGTGGAAGAGTGACTGTCACAAAGCCAATCTTCAGGAAGGGAAACAGGGAGAAAAGGCTGAGGTATGCCACATTACACAAGAACAAATCAGTGACTACAGGTCTTATGGAA
Source organism: Heterochromis multidens (assembly GCA_015108495.1). Classification (NCBI taxonomy): domain Eukaryota; kingdom Metazoa; phylum Chordata; class Actinopteri; order Cichliformes; family Cichlidae; genus Heterochromis; species Heterochromis multidens. Next base: position 1,264 of record VUQS01074872.1, read on the forward strand.
TGATGAATCCAAATTTGAAATTTTTGGTTTAAATCATCATCATGGAGGAGATCAGGAGAGAAGTACAACAGTGAGTGTCTGCAGCCATCTGTAAAACACAGTGGAGGCTCTGTCATGGTTTGGGGCTGCATTTCAGCCAGTGGTGTTGGAAATCTTGTCAACATTATTGAAGCAGTGTGGGATCATCTTGACAGAGAACAGAACAAAAGGCAGAAACATCCAAAGAAGAGCTCTGAATGTCCTTCAAGAAGCCTGGAGAACTATTCCTGAAGCCTACTTAAAGAAATGACAAGAAAGCTGCCTAAGAGAGTTCAGGCTGTGTTGAAGAATAAAGGTGGTCACATTGACTTTGAAGCTTGTTAGAATTCAACAAACTCTGTTTTTGCCTTATATACTGTATTTCCATGTATGTTTGCACACAAATCGCTGTGCTTATTTCCCATTTTCCTATCAAAATATGATGAAATGAGGGGTAGCTTGAGACTTTGCACTGTACTGTATATGCCCAAAAATAAAGCACCTGGACAGCATGGCCTCATTCATCCCCCTGTCCATCATGTAGAATTTATAACCACCTCTAAACAACAGAATTAAAAATTTAAAAAACAACATAAACTAATATAAAATGTCTCAGTAAGGTGTTGGGCCACCACATGCCAATGTACCTTCACACTGATTCATGAAATCTCTCTGCTGGAGGAATTCTTCCAAAAGATATTCCTTTTTCTTGTGTTTTGTCTAACATAGTGGTCGCAATTTCCTCAGGGATTAATAAAGTATTCTGATTCTGATTCTGAAAATATCTTATACTGTAGATCTTCAGCTGGGTTGAGATCAAGTGACTGCAAATAGCATCAACATCATTTTCATACACTTGGATTAAACCATTCAGTGATCCCTTGTGTCTTTTGGATGGGGTCAGTTTTGTAAATGTTTAATCACAGGATAAATGTGATCGCTCAGGATAAATTTATCCTGACTTGCAGTGACCCTTCCTCCTTAAAAGCGAGAAGGGAGTCAAACCAAGCCAGCCATACCAGCAAAATGCCCCTAACAGCATAACAGGGCCAACCCAGATCTGCACATTGCAGAGTTCAGAGGTTCAGGTTTTTCATTTCATTTGTCACCCATATTGTCAGATGCTATTTTTAAGAAAGTATGTTAATCTCTTAAAACATAACTGGAAGAACTCTGCAGGTAAATAAACCATTATGAATTTCCCTAAATGTCAAGTGCATTTAAAAAATGTTTTAATGTTAACAGAATGTGCAGGCTTTACTGATTTACAGATGCATTTGATATCCCAGACCCATAATTTGTAAAACTATAGTGAATATTGGTGTATAGACCAGAGGTATTAGCTATAACATGGGCATTACAGTGGGTGGAGGAAGTCAGACTCAGCCTCAGTTCTAATGACATTAAAAGAGTATAAGTTAGTGGCCTAGCCAGATCTAATGGGAGAATGCATCAGCATAACTGAATATAAATTTCTAAGAACAAGACTAAGACATGCCAATTATAAACTGCATATAAAAGCTGAATGCTGTGCACGGTATCTGGCAAAGGTGTGAAACCATGATGATGGACTGTGTAGAACCTGTAGAAAACAACAAATTCTCTTAGATGAAGAGCAGAGATCACAGTTGTACATGTTAGGATATGGAAATACAGAAAGTAACAATGAGGAGTCATCTTAGCTCTTCTTAGCAGAATCAGTCAAGAACTGTGAAAACACTAATTGAGTTCAGTATAGAAACAGGACCACATTGGCAGAATTTTGTCTGCTGGTTAGCTCTTACTCCACATTTTAAAAAGTGCTTTAGAACTGCTTCTTGTAACGATGACGTCAAGGTGACTCAGACCATCTTCTGTTTACAGTCTATGACGCAAAGCGCTGTAATGCTGTTAACCTGTCCTTTCCAGTACTGGTCTGAATTTTGAACTAGTTTATTGATTGAAGGAAGAAATTTACCTTTAGAGTTTAGTTTTCTGTTTTCTATAATAGCGTTTGGTAAGTTTTAGGAACCTAACACATTCGGTTATGTAAATAAATGAATGTGCTAAAGATAAAGGGCCAGTCTTTCAGCAAAGTTAACCACGAACTAGCCCTTATCGAGCCTGTCTGAACCAAGGCAGGGTTCAAATGTGTCAGGTTTCGATTTTCTGGTTGGGCCCGTGTTACGCAATAAGTGAGCAAAACTCCGCCAATCAGGTGCGTAGACGGGTGAAAATACGTTTTCACCGTCTCACAAAGCAGCTCTTTACTCTGGAGGCGATATTCGTGGTGTTGGCTCTTTTTAATAAACGTACATGAAGGGATTTTTACAGAGAAATTAATCGGCCGGAGCTAAGGCAGCATAAATGTTTTACCCTATGTGTCGGATACTGCCTCTGCTTCTCCTGGGAGGATTTGTGGTGCCAGGTGAGTTTCAACAACTTCCGGGAGGTAGATCACTTTATTAACGTGGGATCCCGAACACGAAAACCATGGTTAATAAAACGAAACACAACAAATTAAAGTTAGGCAGCTGGTTTTGTCTCTCAAAGGCTTGTATCATTGAGTGGCAGCATACTTTTCACGACACAGAGTATAAAGAATACTTAGGTGTAGCTACTGCAAGCAGTTTCTCAGTTTCTGCTCACATGCCTGTCATAGCTGTTGATAAGACTGTATAGCAGTTTTTAAAGCCATGTATTAGATTATACTGTACACTGACCGACCACTTTATTAGGTACACCTGTTCAGCCGCTTGTTATCTAATCAGCCAATCACATGGCAGCAACTCAAAGCATTTAGGCATGTAGACAGGTTCAAGATGACCTGCTGATGTTCAAACTAAAGAATGGGAAAGAAAGGTGATTTAAGTGGCTGGGAATGTGGCATTTTTGTTGGTGCCAGATGGGCTGCTGATGTACTGGGAATTTGCCACACAACCATCTCTAGGGTTTACAGAGAATGGTCCGAAAATTAGAAAATATCCAGTGATCTGCTAGGAGTGAGCTGATAGGAAGGCAACCGTAACTCAAATAATCACTTGTTACGACCAAGGTATGCAGAAGAGCGACTCTGAATGCACAACACATCAAACCTTGAAGTAGATGGGCTACAGCAGCAGAAGAGTACACTGGGTGACACACCTGTGAGCTAAGAACAGGAAACTCATGCTACAATTTGCATGGGCTCACCAAACCTGGACAATAGAAGATTGGAAAAATGGTCTGATGAGTCTCAATTTCTACTGCAACATTCAGATGGTAGGGTCAGAATTTGGTGTAAACAACATGAAAGCATGAATCCATCCAGCCTGGTTCAGGTTGTTGGTGGTGATTTAATGGTGTGAGGGATATTTTCTTGGCACACTTTGGGCCCCTTTGTACCAGCTGAGCATCATTTAAACACCACAGCCTACCTGAGTATTGTTGCTGACCATGTCCATCCCTTTATGACCACAGTGTACCCATCTTCTGATGGCTGCTTCCAGCAGGATAACGCACTACATCACAAAGCTCAAATCATCTCAAACTGGTTTCTTGAACATGAAAATGAGTTCACTGTACTTAAATGGTCTCCACAGTCACCAGATAATCCAATAGAGCACCTTTGGGATGTTGTGGAATGGTAAATTCACATCATGGATGTGCAGCTGACAAATCTGCAGCAACTGTGTGATGTTATCGTGTCAATATGGAGCAAAATCTCTGAGCAATGTTTCCAGCACCTTGCTGAATCAATGCCATGAAGAATTAATGCACTTCTGAAGGCAAAGGGGGTGTACCTAATGAAGTGTCCAGTGACTGTTCATGCCCATACATACATTTACCATCCATACCTCATCCCATCGTCCATGCAATTTATTTACCACAGTTACCATTTGTTTGTTAAAGAAGAAAGTGGAACAGTCTCTAAACACGTCAACAATGTTTTTATGTTTGTGTAAATATTGTGTTCTTTTTCTGTTGTGAATAGAGAAACAGACACATTAATTATTTATCCATTACACATTTTGATCCAATGTTAAAAATAGGTCTGGTCATTTCTCCAGTTATACTGATTCATAGGTTTCTCACCTAATGTAACATCTTACTCATTGTCAGTTGTGGTACAAAATACAATAGTTTCAGTTTTGTGTGCATTAAAAAAAGAACTTCCCAGAACAACGTGACCTGATAATCACCATTTAAAGGCTTAAGATGATAGCAACAGCTCGAATTATTTCTCACTTAATGCCAAACACTACAAAAGGCTTGTCATATAACAACAGCTTGTAGACAAGAGAAAGTTGGGACTCCACTCATTGCAAACTCATGAGTTTCCATTTGTGAAAATTAAGGTCACATGTGTACTGTCTACATTAACTGATCATTTTAGCATTGAACTAAACTATTTTGATAACCAGCTTTCATAGCTCATTAGAGAAATCAGGTGTCCAGCTTTATTTGGGACTATCCAACATTTTTATCCACTGTCTCTCCCACAGATTGAAACAATGTCCCATAGTTTGATTGGATCTAGTGTAAATTTTCTCACTGAAAATGTTTGGCTCAAAAAGCGGTCTGGCCTATGTACGCATCTCTAATAAAACCCAAAGATGAATACCAGACAGAGCAGCAGCTAAAATAACAGTAAACAGCTTTAACAGCAATTGCAACAAAAAGACTTTATGCATAAGACTATAAAAACAAACTTTAGCTTTAATTTATGATCATAAGAAGTTGAAAATGCATTCAAATGAAATATTGCATGTTTGTCCTGCACATGATGGATGTCAAACCTTTATATTTGCATAGTCTGTGTCTGTCAGCATTAGTAACATCTTCCACATAAACCTACTTTTTTGCCACTTTTAGTTTGCTGGGATCTGGTCATCTGAATGTTAAATGCTCACTTAACAAAAATATGTCTGGGTCCAACATTCACCTTTACTGTGGCCTTGTTGCTCTTCCTTTGTTTCACTGTGTTTCTCTGCATGTCATCCCAATGTGTTGTCTGACAGTGTTGTTAAGAACTGGATATCATCCTGAGCTGTTGACGGCAAAATCCAGTTGAACCAGCTGCTGTCTGGATTTGTTGCGTGTTGTTTGGAATGTGATTTTGAATGAATAGTCGTTTAGAGTAACTGTCTAACTATTTAAAGTAATTTTTGGTACAGTATTGTGTAAAATTAATGCTGCACAGCATTTGGTCATACAAAGTCATCTCTACATCTGAGTGGGAATCTGTTTAACATTTTAGAAAATGTATTAAGAGAAAAAAATCAGTTTTACAGTGAAATTGTTTTTTCCTGTAGTTCCCAGAAGCATTGGATATATTTGACTGAGGGAAAACAGCACTCCTCCATGTTTGGGACTGTTTTAATAAACAGTCCCAAACATTACATCCCATTAATTTAGTATGTTTGCAAAGAAATGCTGTGTCTTGCTGGCACTGCCAGTCTCAGTTGAAATTGCCTTCTTAAACACCTTTAGTATTTATTGAAAAGCAATAAACACTAAAGGTCTGAGGCACACAACATGTTATTTTTAACTGTCAAGGACATTTCTGTGTTTAACGATAACATCATCTGCAGAATGACAAATAGAAACTCATATTGTGGCATTTCAGAGCTGTTTAGTGCAATAAGCTGTGGCAGCTGTGCTTGTGCTTTGTTTGGGTGGCTTATTGGGCAGCTTTGAAACTGAGGAATGAAATTGGAAATGTCAAATGGGCAGTTTAAACTATTAACTTTAATGAGTCAACAGAGGATTACAAGCCAGGTTGATGATGCAGCTGGACCTGATCATTTGGTTGTCCTTATTTCAGGGGTGCGGCATGTTACTGGGATAGAAATTAAAACAGAGAAGGAGGTGGAAGCAGTCAATGGGACGAATGTGAAACTAAGCTGCACCTTCAGTTCCAGTCATCCAGTGTCACCTGGTTCTGTCATAGTATCCTGGCAATTCCGACCCCTTAATTCAGGATCTGAGGAGTCTGTGAGTAGAAAAAACATGTTTCTTTAAAGAATTAATGAAATCCAGTCCATAAGAGTTTAAAATAACACCACATTTCTTTCTTTCAATTTCAATCTTGTATTATCTGCCAGTGAATATATGTTTACAGCTTTTAGTGTGTGTAAATATTATATATACACTGCTCAAAAAAATTAAAGGAACACTTTTTAATCAGAGTATAGCAACAAATCCATTAACCTTCTGTGATATTGATCTGGTCAGTTAAGTAGCAGAGGGTTTTTTAAATCAGTTTCAGCTGCTTTGGTGTTAATGAAATTAACAACAGGTGCACTAGAGGGGCAACAATGAGACAACCCTCAAAACAGGAAGGGTTTTACAGGTGGAGGCCACTGACATTTTTTCGGACTGTTTTTTCACTAGTTTTGCATTTGGCTAGGATCAGTGTCACTATTGGTAGCATGAGGTGATACCTGGACCCTACAGAGGTTGCACAGGTAGTCCAACTCCTCCTGGATAGCACATCAGTACGTGCCGTTGCCAGAAGGTTTGCTATCTCCCAGCACAGTCTCAAGAGCATGGAGGAGATTCCAGGAGACAGGCAGGTACTCTAGGAGAGCTGGACAGGGCCGTAGAAGGTCCTTAACCCATCAGCAGGACCGGTATCTGCTCCTTTGTGCAAGGAGGAACAGGATGAGCACTGCCAGAGCCCTAAAAAATGACCTCCAGCAGACCACTAGTGTGAATGTCTCTGACCAAACAACCAGAAACAGACTTCATGAGGGCGGCCTGAGGGCCTGACATCCTCTAGTGGACCCTGTGCTCACTGCCCAGCACCGTGGAGCCCGTTTGGCATTTGCTATAGAATACCAGAATTGGCAGGTTCACCCTGAGCACATGTGACAGACGTGAAAGGGTCTGGAGAAGCCGTGTAGAATGTTATGCTGCCTGTAACATCATTCAGCATGACTGGTTTGGTGGTGGGTCAGCGATGGTCTGGAGAGGCATATCCATGGAGGGACGCACAGACCTCTACAGGCTAGGCAACGGCACCCTGACTGCCATTAGGTATCAGGATGAAATCCTTGGACCCGTTTGTGCAGTGGGTCCTGGGTTCCTCCTGATGCACGACAATGCCCGGCCTCATGTGGCGAGAGTATTCAGGCAGTTCCTGGAGGATGAAGGAATTGATACCAGTGATTGGCCCCTACGCTCGCCTGACCTGAATCCAATAGAACACCTCTGGGACATTATGTTTTGGTCCATCTGATGCCACCAGGTTGCACCTCAGACTGTCCAGGAGCTCAGTGATGCCCTGGTCCAGATCTGGGAGGAGATCACCCGGGAAACCATCCATTGTCTCGTTAGGAGCATGCACCGACGTTGTCAGGCATGCATACAAGCATGAGGGGGCCACACAAACTTCTGAGTACCATTTTGAGTTGAGTTTTGAGAATAGCCTGCCGCATCATTTTTCACTTTGATTTTCGGGGTGTCTTTGAATTCAGCCCCCTGTAGGTTGATAATTGTCATTTCCATCAAATGATGCGGCATCCTTTCATTCCTAACACATTACCCAGTCCATACCAGTATAGATATCCAACATGATTTTTTTTTCCCCATTAAGATCTGATGAGTTTTCAAAGTGTTCCTTTAATTTTTTGAGCAGTGTATATATAAACACACATATTTCTGCACTTTTTGTAATTTTCTGTATTGTATGTGGCAGCTGTTTTACTACCATGAAGCACCATACCCTCCACCGCCTGGACGTTTCCAAGGTCATGTAGTGTGGTCGGGAGATGTCATGAGAAAAGATGCTTCCATCACTCTCCACGAGGTGAATCCAACCTTTAATGGTACCTACAGCTGCCAGGTGCGCAACCTACCAGACGTGCACGGCACTAGTGGAGAGATCAACCTCAAAGTTGTCAACAAAGGTTAGAGTATTAGATCTCAACACTAAAATGACATAAAATTGACTGAATGACGTGATTTTAGTTTATAATGCTTTGTTTTAAATTATTTTTATATTATGAAAAACATGAATATGAGATAGTAAATTACTATGTCACTTTTTTAACCCATCAACTGCCAAACTGCTTTATATAAATGGTTTGAGCTCCTCTTTATCTTGTGCAAATCTTGTGCAAATGCTACATTTTTACCTTTGTGTACTCGACATTGGAGTTACATGATTTTGGTTTAGCACCACAGATAAATACAGTGGGAAAGCACAACCTCTGTGGAGATTTTAAAGGTTAGACTGACTCACTGCATATTTGAGGACTCAGTTACTTTTGTGGAGATGAAAAGTTTGTCTCATTCATCGTTATCTGAAGTACTACAATGGAAAAAAGAAACACTTATTGCCTTCTGTGTTTTCAGTATCTATTTAGAGAGCGATACATTATTGATCCTGTAAGAAAAATTTAGCCTATTATCCAGGCTTCTCCACAGAGATAATATAGGTCAGACCATGGAACACTTAGGCATATGTAGTAGTGTTTGCATCATGAAGCAAAAGGACAGTGTGGTAACCACTGGGATGCTCATTTGCCTTTACTTTGTTCTCTTCTTTCTTGCTGCTAGTGTCCCTCTCTGAGATAAGCTTCCTGGCGATCATAATTGGAGGTTCCTGTGGTATAGCCCTGCTCCTTCTTAGCATCTTTGTGGCAGTGAGGTTCTACAGGAAAAGGAGGAGGGAAAATGACATTGAGCTGCACGAGCAAGAGTATAAAAACCCAACTGTGTGGTGAGGGCCAGAGAACTTCCTCGTGGGACTGGTGCACAGTCTGATTGGCTGTTGGGTTTATTTTGCTGGAGGAGATAAATAAATAATGACATTTTCCTCTTCCATTTTTTTTCCTCCATTGTGAGCCTCTTGAATATTACTGTATTTTATTCAGCTATTTCAGTATTAGAGATGAAACACCCTTCCAGTCTGTACTGCTTAATATATACACTTTTGTATGTGTATATATGTAAGTATTCAGAAATATTTTTACAAAGTTGGTACTGATTATGACTACTAAATTCTTTGTGTCAGAATTTTTCAAATGTAGATTATGAAATGTAAATATGGATGGTTTTTATAAATGTGGTTATTAATACTTGTTCAATTCACAGCAGCAGTCTTGACTGAATAAGTGAGGCTGTTTTTCTGCATAATCTTTATCATTTTACTATTTGGTTTGTATGTTTTAATCACAAGTTATTTTATTGTAAGTTTTATAGATGTATACTTTGACTGGAGCACCTTTTCAAGGTAATTGTAAGTCGTTTTCCACATAAAGAAAAGCCAGTAATGCACAGTAGTACTTTATGCATGATACTGTTGTGGTTAACTGAGTTAAATGCTCTCTATTGCCTACTACTAACGGGTTATGTTAAAGCTTTGGCAGATAAAACCTGAATATCTGGGTTAAAATTTCTGTTTTCTCTGTGAGCAGCAGCTGCAATAACAACTGTTGCTTCATAGCACTTGCCATTTAAAAATCCAAGACCCAGAGAACAATGAACTGGTTTTATTGCAGAAGTCTTGAACTGATGTTCTGGCCATCTTTGTCCAAGGAAAGAAGGAGTACATTGATTTTCTGGGCTCTTGACTGAGTTGGTTTCAAGTCGAGGAGTCTGGGTGTCTCCTTTTCTAATATTTTTGCTGAGGTAAACAAATGCCTTTTGTATATTTGCTGCCCTTTCGATTGAAACTAATATCCCACAAATAGTTCTTCTCATTGCATCTGTGTTTGTGTGTAAGTTTTTGGTGGGGGTTGCTTCAGTAAACCTGCATCTGGCAGTCTTGAAGGAGAAAAAATAGGTTAGTTCAGATGATAGAGTCTGAGCCCAGCAGTGGAGATGAGGAGGAAGGCCTTGATGGTGACGACAATGATGATTAGATAGATGGATTTAATTGACTAGCCTTTTTGTTGTTCATTAACATAGCTTTATTGTTCTGATCATATCTACAAGATGCATTCAGAAGGTTTTGTGACCAACCATAAAAAGCAACTTTTGCTTATTGAAATCTAATCTTCCCTTCAGGGTACTCTCCCCGTGCACCTCTGGAACACTTCCAGGATGGAGGCTATTTTTAGGTAGCTCCCCCATCCATGATGCATACTGGATCTCCTCCACGCTGTCAGAATATTCCCCCAGGTGCACAGGGAGAGGACCTTGAAGTGTACAGCGGCCAAATTTAAATAAGGTAAAGTTTTTGCTTTTTATCTGCAGAGCCAGGAAACTTTCTACTCACACCTCGTAGTTTATTCTACTTTTTCACATGACAGCATACTGTACATTACATTAAAGGATGAAGTAGTTCTCCATCATTTTAGCACTGTGCTTCTAAAACATCAACCCACTTTTTCAACAAAGTTGGGATAATGTAAAATGCAAATAAAAAAGAATGCAATGGTTTTGCAAATTTAAAGATTTTATTTATTTGAAAAAAATACAAAGACAGCAAATGTTGACAAAATGCAATATTTTTTTATAATATATATATGCTCATTTTAAATTTGATGTCAGTAACATGTTTCATAGAAGTCTAGACTTGTTTTGCAGCTTTTCTTCATTTCATAATGCTCCAAATTGTTTTCAGTGGGTAACAGGTCCAGACTGTGGGCAGTTCAGACAGTTTATCACCCCGACTCTTTTACTGTGGAGCCATGCTGTTGGAACATCTGCACGATGTGCTTTGATATTTTCTTTTTGAAATAAGGAAGGCCTTTCTTGCCCTGTGTACCATCACAGCTGCTGACTCTCCAACTGGGCACTGACATGAAGCCAAATGGTGTCCCTCTTCCAATATTTCCCCCAAAAAATTCAAATTGGACAACTTTCCACTTTTCCTCAGTGCATCTTAAATGAGCTTGAGCCCAGCAGCTTTTATGGATCTTGTTTATATGGTTTTCCTGTAACATCAAGTACCAATCTTCCCAATCTTCTTTGTTGCTATACTTTGAGAAACATTACTATTATATTGCTCAACTATGTGGCTGTGTAACCTCCACAGATTGGTAAACCCCTCCCTATTTTTTTTTTTTTTTTTTAAGGAAAGACAAATTGACCGTATAAAAGATGGCTGTAGCTACTGTGACACCACTCAGTAGTTTCTTAAGTCCTGTTTTGAAGTTTTCAGATGACCGCTTTTGCCATCTTGCCACTTGGTTTCAAAAAACCGGATGTGATGAAGAGAGGCTACACACTCATTGGCTAACTCAGCAGAAAATTGTTTACAGAGGTCAAGTCAGAAAGATGTTTTCCCATAGACTTCGATATGACCAAAAGTCTTTTTGCAGCCACATCTATCACACTCTACTGACCTTCAGAAAAAATGCAGGTCTGTTTTAAGACGCTTCCACATTGGCTTCATTTTTTTGACCTGGAAGCTACTTTCATGTTCTATACTGTCTTCAGAAAAACTGAGCTTCTCTTGTCTTCTCTCTTTATACCCAGTGTTGTTAATAATTTACCTTATCAGTTGTGAGATGTGACCTTTAAAAAAAAAAAATTACATAAATTTTCTAATGTGTTGTTGCCCCAGCTTTTTTTTTAAAAATGTACTGCTGGTATGGCAGTTTAAGATTAGCATATATTTTGAAAAAACAATCAAATATCAGTCAACATTTGATATCTTGTCTTAGTATTTTTCTGAGTTAAATATCAGGTTCAGTTATTTCCAAATCATTGCATTCTGTTTTACTGACATTTTACTTGGAACCGTAGTATAGTTGAGCATTAAAATATATTTTGCTTGTCAAAAAGCTTACATTACCAACCAATGACAACTCAGAAAATCAAGTGTGTTTAGCAACGAGTGGAACATTAAGCTCCTAGCCTGTCTGCTAAGCTCACTTCTTTTTAACTATTGCAAACTGTTTTCGCTTTCAAACTTGAAAATTGTGCAGTCTTTAGCACCAACCAAAGCTGACTCAAGGGACATCACATGAGGCTATTTTTAGATTTTATCTTTTTCTGTATACGTAAAGGACCTATACAACTATTTTTACTTATGTATTAGTACTCCCATACTCCCGTAAACAGGCACTGTCTAAAATATGTAGAATTCTAATTTAATTTTAATAATGGGGACTAGTGGCTGCAAGACTTGTTCATTGTACTGTTTATGATTGCTGTGTTGCTTTGTCATTTGTGCTAATCTCATGGGATATCCACTCAAACACTGGAAATGTATTGCCCTTCTCAAGTGTTCATGAATGTTGCTATTAAATAAATGAGCTGTAGATTTTTAAAGCGTAAGCCCTAGTTAAATGTTTCATTGTTAACACCACCCTTTGCCAGTGTAGATAGTGGTTATCTGTCTGTGCTGCTGCCACACGAAAATGTGTCTTCACAGAGGTTTTTGGATAATGCTGAAAAGAAAAACAAACAACAAAACAGGAGAACTGGAGCTGTCTTTTCAGCTTCCTGGAAGTTCACCAATAGGTTTATGAGCAATAATAAGCAAAGATTACTATTTACTGCATGGGCAACATGAAACTTGCACAAGCAAGTTTGTATTTTGCTTTTTATGTATAGTGTAAAATAAGCAGGACTTTACAGTTTTGAATGGTTATTATATTTGTCTGTTTAGAAACTTTGGAATAAAGAACATCTTTTTTAAAAATCATAAAGGATTATGAATTATTTTTTAATAAAATGGGTCTGGGTGTGAACAGAAAGGCTCTGAACTGAAATTGCGTGGGAGAATGCAACATACCAACTGTCAGCCACTCCTGTGTGTCAACCTAAAACGGTTGAGTGAGGCTTACAGTTTATGTGAGTTTATATCCTGAAGAGTCACTTTGTTTTCTGTGTCTTGAAATAACTGGAAATACTCTCACTTGAACAGTCATAGAAAGGATACTGGTGACTTTACTTTGACACTTCTCACAATGCAACTGACTGGAAAATCTGAGAGTCTCTTTCCAGAGAGCACAAATTCACAAAAACAGCAAAGAGGCAAATCACTGTCCCAAGATAAACAGCACTCAAGCATTCTGTTGGAACAATAGTTATTAAGGCAGGGTGGAAAGGCTTTAACACTGGGACATGCAGGAACTCGTCTGGAACTGTACAAGCTTGTCACAAACCACTAACCCTACTGAGTCATTTTCTCATTTTATCTTGTGCATTTGATATCCTTGAAAACAACTTGCTGAACAGCTGTAGTTTATTCTTTCTGATTAAATCAGTTTAAGTATACTATATTTAACAACTAAAGAATCACATAAAGGTGCTGGTTTTCCTGTGCTTTATGCAACCGATGAATTGAAGCACGATGAAATGCTTTGGAGTTAATTTACCTCTCATAATAAATAATGTTTTGGTGTGACCTGACAGATGAGTGGTTAGGGTGGATATCAAATGGGTGCAAATATATTGAGAAGTCTCTAGTTGGATTCTCTGCTGGCATTTCCTGTCTTTCCCCACTACCACTGTCAAATAAAGATATTATGGCAAAACATCTCTACTTTGATCATGTTTGTCCAAAGAATTGTTCCAGAAGTCTTGTAGTTTGTTCAGATGCTACTTTGCAAACCTAACTCTGCCATGTTCTCTGTAGAGAGAAGACACTTTCTCCTGGCAAGCCTTCCAAAAAAGGCCATACATGTTCAGACTTTTTCTAATTGTATTGTCATGAACTTTAACATTCAACATGCTGACTCAGGGCTGTAGATCATCAGTTCAAACAATGGTACAAGTTATTTGGATGTGTCACCACTTTGCCAAGATTTGGAAGAAGACCAAACTGTTACCCTCAGATGAGAGGAAATTGGTTAGGATATTCAGGAACCACCAAGGCTCAAGCCTGCCATGAACTGGAAACTGCTGGAACACCAGTGTCACTGTCCACAGTGAACAGAGTTTTACATCACCATGGACTGAGAGGGTGCTGACCAAGAAAGAAGACCCTGCTCCAAAATCAACACCTTAAAGCTAGACTGAAATTTACAGCTTCCCACATTGACAAGCCAGATGCCTTCTGGAGAAAAGTTTTATGGTCAGACGAGACAAAGACTGAGCCATTTGGCCACAATGAGAAGAGGTATGTTTGGAGGAGTAAAAGGGAGGCGTTCAAACCTAAGAACACTGTATCATCTGTCAAGCGTGGTGGTAGCATCATGCTCTGGGGCTGTTTTGCTGCCAGTGGTACTGGTAAACTTCACAAAGTGGATGGAATAATGAAGAAGGACAACCTCCAAATTCTTCAACTTCACCTGAAGTCAACAGCTAGATGGTTGAAACTTGGACACAATTGGGTGTTCCAACAGGAAGATGATCCCAAACACACATCAAAACTAGGTTTGGAATAGATAAAGCAGGATAACATCAAGCTTCTGGAATGGCCTTCCCAAAGCCCCAACCTCAACCCTATTGAAAATTTGTGGACTATGCTTAAAAACCCAGTCTGTACCAGGAAACCAACCAATTTAAATGAACTCTACCAATTCTGCCAAGAAGAGTGGTCAAATATCCAGACAAAATTTTGCCAGAAGCTAGTTGATGGCTACCAAAAGCATCTGGTTGAGGTACAACTTGCTAAGGGATATTTAACAAAATATTAGTGGGGGTGTATGTATATATTTGAACCTGTATGATCTAAAACAGATGATAAGGATCTGTTTTAAGTCCCTTGTTATTTTCATTGTAGATCCTGCCATTAGGTCATATTATTAGTAGTTTTAAATTCTCTTCTTATCATCTGTATGCGGATGATATTTAACTGTACCTCTCCTTTAAACCTTATGAATTGGATAAACTATTCATTTTAATTGACTGTCTTAATGCAATTAATGGTTGAATGGCAGATAATTTTTTGCAGCTTAACACAGACAAGACAGAGTGTCTAATTATTGCTCCAGAGAGCATTATGCCCCAAATTAGACAATGTCTGGGTTCCTTCTCATCCACTGTAAAAGCTAATGATTGGAATCTTGGGTTAATTTTTGATCAATCTTTGACTTTTGATGCTCACATCAAGTCTTTGACCCGCTCCTGCTTCTTCCATTTAAGAAATATTGTATTGAACTCAAAAGGTGAACTGGAGATGCTTGTTCATGCCTTCAGCTCCTCCCGCTTAGATTATTGTAATGCTCTTTTTTCTTGTCTGTCAAAGGCATCTATAAATCGCCTTCAAGCTGTCCAAAATGCTGCCTCAAGGCTTTTAACCCACACTCATAAATTCTCTCATATCACCCTATTGACACTAAGTGCCTATGCTGGCTTCCGGTTAGGTTTAGATATCAGTTTAAAATCCTGATTCTTACTCTTATGGCCTTACGAGGAGAGGCCCCCACTTATATCATTGATCTACTTCACCCTTATTCTCCAAACCGGATCCTTAGGTCCACAGATAGAGGTCTTCTTGTGATTCCATGTAGCTGTCTGAAAACTAAGGGGGATTGTGCATTCCAAACCTTAGCGCCAAAACTGTGGAACAGCTTACCTCTCTCTCTTCACGCCCTTGAATCGGTGGCTTCCTTTAAAAAACAGCTGAAAACAGGCATTAGGGTAATGTTTTTGTGTATTTGTGTTGTTTTACGTTTACGTTTTTAATACCTTTGTAAAGCATTTTGTAACAGATTCTTGTCTTGAAAACTTTACTTACTTTACTTACTTTTGACCCTGTGTGAATTAGAGAAAATCCAAAATAAATTCAAACTTGTCCACCCAATTCTTGTTTTTCAAAGTCATTAAAGATGTATGCTGTACAATCATTCCACCCTGGAAAAAGAACAGTTCAAAGAAATTATTAAAACCCCAAATTACCCTGACATTCATGCCCATGATCAGTGTATATAAACTTCTGACATAACTGTAAGTAAGGTTTACAATAGAGGACTTTTACTTGAAATGGAGTATTTTTACAGAGTCACACGTTTTGCTGCAGTAAATCCAGATACCAAGTTTTCTTTTAAAAGCTCAGGGTACACCTACACAGCATTTGCAAGTCATAATGCATTATTGGACACATTGAAATTAACACATCTACCAGTAAATACCATATGATTATGTTTTGTACTGACTTTAAATGGACATGTTCTCTGTGTAGTATAGTCGTCCTGCACAGGTCTGCAGTAGCGCTCTGTCTTTCTGCAGCAGACTGCTGTTGTTTTTTTCCCTTATTGCAGTTCTGGAAGAGTTCCCACTGCTGCTGCATTGATACTCCAGTGGAGGGGCCTGGAGAGGAGAGCAGTGAGCCTGCAGCCTGGCCACATTATCTCTCACTTCATGGGAGCTCCACACCCATGAAACCGTCTCCACTCTACCTGCTGTGACCTTGCACCAAGCTTCACCTACCTGCACGGATTTACTAATGGAGCCGTGAATAATCCACATCAGTAATCACTGTTGGTTTATATTTGAAATTCTCTGATTACCTTTTCATGGTGTGCATGTGATTACTTCTTTCAGTCTGAAATTGTTTAAACAAGCACAGAGAAATAACTTTGCTCAGTCAACATCTTATGAAAGATTCTTCAGTTTACATACCGACATGGTGTTAGCTTAGTTTTGCTACGTCAGTAGTGTCAAAATAATGTCAATTCTACTGAATCTATCATATACTATAGAAGTAACGGTAATAAGATTTCTATTGCTGATATCTGAGCTTTTACATGACTAACACAAAACGCAAAATAACCTTCTCAGTGAATAATCACAGCATCAAGTACTTGCAAATGAGAAAGATACAGTTATAAGCATATAAGGCAGATACCTGCATCTGTCAGTTACAGCCCTTGGAATCGCAAATTTTTCCATTTCTTTTTCCGTAAATGAAAACACAAAAGACCCAAACAGTTCTCTTAGCAGAGAAAAACAAGCAGGAGGTTAAGTATAGACAGGATGTGAGTAGATGTGAGTTGTCCCTGTGTCCTCTATCTGTCTAGCTGTACCTTGAATCAGGTGACAAGCTCTGTCACATGGTCTCTGCTGCATCCTTGTTAGAACTCACAAATCTCTTTTTTCTTTGCTCCAGAATGAAGCTGCATTTTAATTTAATTAATTAATTTATTTATTTGTATTTTACAAACTTTTATTCTAATAAAGTTCTGCTATTACTATATAGCCACTTCAGATTTGCCGTAACAGTGTTTGACAGTCAAACAAACTTAAATACATGAATATAGTCTTAGTCAGGTCTGAAATAAACAAATCAAATCTGTAACCTAAGAGCTAAACACGTTCTCCTGTCTCCTGTAGTGAATAGTGCAGACACAAGGCATTGCTGAGCTATTGATGACTGATGGGCTGTACATTAACAGGAAGGGGGCTGTAATGCTGTAAAAAATGACTGCACACACTGTCTTGTATCATAATATACTTGCAGCTGCAGTGTAACACATCAAAAGAAAGAACCAAATGCCTTGTAGTACACAAGATATGTGACAACACATAGAATATACACAGCTGCTAGCTGTGAACTGTAATAAGAGAAAAATCAGAACTTTGTCAGGCAAGTGGAGAGCAGAAATAAAGTAAAAGAAGGGAACAGCTTTCAGTCATTACAATTAGAAGAAAAAGACCTTTTAAAACAAGTCAGTGGAAACTAGTAGCTACTTGACTGTTTTCCTTTCCCACTGCAATTCTCTCATATTAAGAAAGATGATGTTATAGATGAAAGCACAATGAAAGAAATATTTCAGGATCATTTAAATGTGTGCCTGAATGGGGACCTGGGGGCCTGTGGCTACGTACCCAACCTCCGCTTCAACCTGCACTGCAGAACTTTTCTTTGAGCTTCATAAACACTGTCAAAAGTGCCTGAGTCTGCATACACACTGACAGAGGGGAGAGTAGCAGAGAGGAGGAGTGTCTGGGACTGTTGGAGGAGAGAAGGAGAATTAGAGGGATATGGGGGGCAGGTGAGGGAGGGGAAACAGAGATGAGGTAAGAGAGAGGTGGCATGCAGCCAACCAAGAGGACAGGGAAAAGTTAGGAGTTATCTGGAGAGCGAAACAGGGAGGTTTAGCCTCACTGGGGCTGTGCTGAGGAGGGATAAGAGCACCGGCTTTACCCTGGATGTCTGTCTCCCTGTATTTCTGTCTGTCTTTTTGCTTACCTCCCTTCTCTCTTATTTAATTGTCTCCCTTCTTGGCCGGCGCTGCGATGTTGCTGTCTCTGCAGTGAAAGTGCTGGCTGGCAGATTCTCCTTGAGTGAACCCTGACTCTGCGCAGTGAGTGCTGCTCTGCCTCCGTCCTGTCCACACTGACTCAGCTGTGCATGCAGTTGGTCGGCCCGAGTGAGCACCAGCTGCAGGAGCAGGTAGGCAGTACAAAAGTTAAAGTGTACTTACTATGAAATCGTGTTTTTTTTCACTGAACTTCCTTCATTTTTTTTAAAGTTATTGTATGCGCAGGAGACTTGCATGTTCTATGCACAAATGTAACTTTTTACTGTTCTGCCTGTGCATTTATTACGCAAGATTTCAGTTTATTAACCTTTTCCTTCCTCCCTCGTCTCTATGTTTCACCCCTCCACCCCTCCTTCTCACCCTCCTCCTCTGCCCTCTGTCTAACCTACAGTCCCTTCTATAGGAGTGCTCCCCTAAAACAGCTGCAGGTGCAACACTGGAAGTCCACACACCCAGATAGTAGCCTCCTGATTTCCCCAGTACACATAGAGTTGTGCTCACGGATATTCTCCTAGCTGGCAGACCCAGGATTGGATACTGCAGCATCATTTGTTTTGGAGCAGATCTAGTACCCATGGAGGTCCGGTGGATTGGGGTTGAACCCGTGAGGCTGGGCCCTCTACACACAGCCTTTGGCCTTGTCTTCTCTTTGCTGCTTGGTAATGTCTGTCTTTCTTTTTATGCTATATGATATGTACAGTGTTAGAAAATGTACTCACATCAACATTTATTTGTGTTTTTAGGTAGAACAATGATGCTTAGGTATTTCCAGATCTTACACTGACTTCAACTCTGATCTATGTAGAACATAAGGATCCAGGAAAGAGCTAGAAAATACTGTGATTAGATCTTTTTTGCATCATGTTGCATTTCATCGTGTGAGTAAAATGCATTGCTGGTTCTGCATGGAAGCACAAAAAGGACAGAATAATATGTTAGTGTTTGGGATAAAGTCTATGGATTGTAAAGTTATAAATGTCTTGCAATTAAAGGCTGTTTTGTATCAAGAGGAAAAAGGAAAGACGAACAAAAACCTGCATGGGACACTCAAGGCTGAGCCATTTACAATCTTTTCACATTATGTTCTGGCCCAGATGGGGTGGGGGTGGGAATGGTAGGTGGATGTCCTATAAACTAACATGTTTTGGTGAATTTACGTGAGTCATAAACTTTTGAATCAAGCGGTTGATGGTATTTACAAGTGAGTGCACAGTACATATCTGACAGTAACCTTGCAGATAAATTCACGTGCAGATACAAGCCTGAGATTATTAATAACCAACAGTTAGTTAATCGTGTGGCTTGACACCTCAAATAATCAGTCATAGCTGATACTTGATACTGATACTTCTGCTTTGAAATGCCCACATCCTTCTTAGTCATCACTTAATTTCTATTTATGCCTCTTTGGGGGCATCAGTGCAGCAAGCACGCATTAAAAATTTAAAGCTTGCTTGTTTAAAACATTATGTGTAGGAGCTGTAGGCTGTAAAGTTCCCTTACAGTCCCAATACATTTTGAGTCCAGTAAAGTGCATAAAAATTAATCCTTCATAATATCCTATGTCCATCTCTTTAATACCAAATTCTCCTCTTTACACTGCAATACATTCACACACAGAAGCAGATGTTTCACTGCCATTGTGTGGCCAGGTTTTTTATTGCTTATTTTCAGAAAAAAGAATAGCTAGAATAGCTATTTTTCACAGGTTCAAAGAAACGTGTGCTGAAAGTGCACAGTAGACCAAATCAGCAGACGCAGGTGGCCATGCAGCAGAGAGAAAGATGCTACAGTAGTTAAAAGGTAGCTAAAGATAGTGATTATATTATGAGAGTACATAATGATATTTGTGCTATATAATGTATTACGTATACTGCATATATGTATGCACTGTGAGGTGCTTTAGAAGATAGAAGTATCGCTAACAGAGTGAGTATGGAGAATAGAGGAGTTTTTTATTTTTCTTAATCTGAATTATGACTTAGAAAAAACATCTTATGTCTCTGCATTATGGCTTAAAAATCTCAGCTTCATTTTTAAACAGTGGCCAGTCACATAAAACAACTTTCAAAAGTTAGATTTTGTACCCCATCACATGTTCCTTTAACCTTAAAAGAATGATCTATTCTTGTCCCCACATAACCCACAGTAGTTGTGATTTTTTTGCATATATTTGTGAATTTAAAAAAATTTGACATATGTGGGTTAGAAACTGGAACACCACTGTGCTACTTTTATCTGAAGCATCAAGACTCACCAAACAAGTTTTAATGAACAGCCAGAAAAAAAAGAAAAAAGACACAATGTACAGTAGTCTGATTTAAGGGAGAGTCATACCAGGAGGTTTTCAATGTGTTAGAGGCAAAACACAAAGAAGATAACATTGTTTTTGTTTTTTCCTGATCTTGTGTCAGCAGCTTCAGTATCCACACTGATAGCAATAATGTCCTTGTAATGGAAAACATGTTTTTAAGCACACACAGAGCAACGGGGAGTAGAAAACTAAAAGAATAAAAATGAAATCAAGCAAATACTGTGAAAAAGCCCTGGTAATAAATGTAAAGCAAAAAAATGTGCATGTATGATACTGCGGAATGATGCTGCTGCTCTCATTACTCATTTTGCAAGGTTGCTGTACTGCATAGGAGCAGCTGAGGAAAAGATTGGAAAGTGTGAGTTTTTGTGAGGGCAAGAGTGAGATGGGAATGAATCAGTGACATTCCCACTCACAGTACCCCTCTCTCCTCCTTCACTGTGTCAGTGTGTTTCCTGTTGGCTGCAAATGGTGCTTGTCAGATGTTGACCTTGAACATGTTACGAACACAGTGTTCACAAACCAGAGGGCAGATTCACAGGAACGTTAGAAAGAGCACAGAATATGTTACTACTCTCTGGCAACTACTGATCATATTTAGGTCTATGTTAGTGTTTTCTCTGCATTAAATCTCCAACCTGCAAAGCACCTCGTCAGCATGTACTGTGCCTCACATCCTTCACAGGAAGCTTTAAGCAAAAGGTACATTAGTGGTGTACGAGAGAGAGAGGGAGAGAGAAGAGAGCTTCTGTTTGTCCTTGACCTGCTGAAATTACATACTGTAGCCATCTGCTGTCTGTGACCTTGACACACAGACGCAAAAGTGAGTGTTAAGTTCTAAGTTGTTATACCTGTTTAATTTAGAAATGATGATATACATTTTTTAAAAAAAAAAAGGCTAAAGCCATTTTTTTGAATTGGTGGAAGTAAAATGTAATCACAGCACTCCCTGATGCTGTAGGATGCTGATGGTCCTTGGTGTACAGTTACAGTTTTCAAAGTAAAGTCACAGCAAGGACATTATGGTGTTATGTTACCAAGGGTTTGAATTGTTTAACGCTGTTAATAGTGTTAAATATATTTTCATAAGATAATAACTTAAGTGGTTGATAGGATAAATAATTTGTGATCTATGCCCATTACACGATGTACTAGTGAGTAGTGACTGTGTATGTCTACTTAAAAATGGTATCAAAATGGTCTAAAAGGTGACTTTTTATATTAATCATACACATCTTTTTACTGTACACAAGTAAAAGTACAGAGCATAACAACATGTGCATTTTGTGCCAAACTGAAAGAGGCTTTAAGACTTTTATTTCAGTGTTTGTTTGTATTTGAGGCAGATTTACTTCTCCTGTCCATGAGCATAGAAGTAGACTGAAGCCCAAGAAGCAGTGCAGTCAGTCTGAAGCTTTCAATCTGGATTTATTCAAGTGCAAAATATTTTGTCCTATGAGAAATATTTTGCAAAGGAAAAAAAACACAGTTAATTAGTTGTTTACCAGCGTGAAAATGAAATGTTTCCAAATCAATTTTAGCACGATGCAGAACTATTTGTTTCAAACATGAATAGAAAGAAAATGCCTTCTGTGTCTCTGACATTATAATGCATTGTCAATTAAGATACAAAATGTAAATGATGGACTGACATTGTAGGAAATACCCCTTATTCACCTCCTTGCCTCAATGCTACAGTTATATCGCATGTCTGATGAATATAAACTAAATAAAAGATGCAAGGAGTAAGTCTTGCAAAAATCTTGGGCCACCCTTCATTTCTTTATATTTTGCTAGGAAAATGGTAAATAGGTGCAGCGATTTATTGAAGTACATGCAAACATACATGGAAACACAGTATACAAGGCAAAAACACAGGTTGTACAATTCTAATGAGCTTGAAAGTCAATATTTGGTATGACTATCTTTATTCTTCAACACAGACTGAACTCTCTTTCTTCTAATTTCTTTAAGTAGTCTTCAGGAATAGTTCTCCAGGCTTCTTAAAGGACATTCAAAGCTCTTCTTTGGATGTTGGCTGCCTTTTGTTCTGTTCTCTGTCAAGATGATCCCACACTGCTTCAATAACTTTGAGGTCCGGGCTCTGAGGAGGCCAATCCATGACTGATAGTGTTCTATCTAGGTATGCTTTTACTGTATTGACAGTGTGCTTGAGATCATTATCATGGCAACAATCAGACACTTTCCAGATGGTATTGCATGGTGGATCAAAATCTGACAGTACTTTTCCATCAGTTCTGAAACAATCCTCAACACAACTGGCTGAAATGAAGCCCCAAACCATCACAGAGCCTCCCACTGTGGAGGTGCAGATGGTTGCAGACACTCACTGTTGTGCCTGCCTCCTGATCTCTTCCGTACATATTAACAATGATTTGAACCAAAACATTTGGATTCATCACTCCATCAGATCTGTTGCCACTGATTTTCAGTCCAGTTCTTGTGTAATGTGGCATACCTCAGCCTTTTCTCCCTGTTTCCC
>VUQS01074873.1:6395-17051 GCA_015108495.1 Heterochromis multidens
GGGGGGGTTGCCGGGGCTGCGGAGGCTTATTACGTATTTCATGCGTACTGTGTGTCGTGTTTTGAGTCTCTCTGCTTGATTAGGATTAATCTGTTTTTCACATAGACATAAACTCGAATGCATGTCTTCAGTGTCTGAATCCGAATCTGAAGTGTCTGAATCCAGTGTGAGCCGTTTTGAACACTGTAAGAAATCAGTTGAGGTCTTGGCCTCTGCTTGTGGCAATAACATTTCTTGCTCAGTTACTGTCTGTAAAACCTTTTTCCATCCCTCACAAAGATCGTTCTGTAGTTTATCCTTCACCTCTGAAACAGCAGCCACCACATTCTCAAAGAACACTAGATGAGGGGGTCTTATGTGAGGTAACTCTGTAGATTCACAGATATTTGAGAATAATGGGAACGTGCAGAAACTTCTTGTGATCTTCTGTGTGAGAGAGCTGCTCCAGGTCAGCATCTTTTCTTTTCAGTTCACTGAGCTCTTGCTGCACTTTTCCCAAAAGCTCTTTGGTTCGGTTTAGTTTAGTTTCCTGCTGGGATTTAATCTGTTGTTTGATATCAGAGCTTCTCTTCTCGATGAGGAGGATCAGCTCACTGAAGATCTTCTCAGTGTCCCTCACAGCTTTATCAGCAGAGTAATTGATGCTATCAACCTCCTGCTGGAACACCATTACCACGACACAGCTTCAGCTCTTTCTGCCTCTCTTTCATTTCCGCTTCAGCTGAGACAATGCAGTGGCCTTTATGTTCATCCATGGTGCACAGATAACAGATACACTGCTGATCAGTGCGGCAGAAAATCTTCATCACCTCATTGTGATTAGTGCACACGTTCTCCTGAAGCTTCTTGAACGGGTCGACCAGTTTGTGTTTCTTTAATGCAGCTACATTATGATGAGGCTGGAGATGTTGCTCACAGTAAGAGACCAGACACTGCAGACAGGACTTGGCAGCTTTCAGCTTTCTCCCAGTGCAGAAATCACAGGTCACATCTCCAGGTCCAGCATAGCAGTGATCAGCAGGAGCAGCATGGAGTCCAGTCTTCTTCAGCTCGTCCACTAACTCTGCTAACATGGTGTTTTTCACCAGAGCAGGCCTTGGCATGAAGATTTGCCTGCACTGAGGGCAGCTGTGAATGTGTTTCTGATCCTCTTGATCCCAGCAGCATTTAATACAATTAATACAATAGTTGTGTCCACAGGGAATAGTCACAGGATCCTTCAGCAGATCCAAACAGATCGAACAGCAGAGCTTTCCCGGATCCATCTGAATTCCTTGTATTTCACCTCTCAGTGACAGTTAGTGTGAACTTGTTTCATTTCCTTACACAGTAAAGCAGTGTACTAATCTGAACAACAGCTGAACTCTCATATTTACCTACTGATATGCTGATATGAGACTGAAGGTTGTAGGAAGCAAAAAAAAAACATGTTGACTGAAGGAGTGGCTGTTCTTGATTTCATGCAAAGAACAGAGTGTTACTGAGCTGATATATCAGGCATAATGTGAGTGTGTGAGAGTAAAAGAATAAAAGGATTATAAAATTAATCAGTCTTTCACATTACTGGAAGAGGAGCAGCTTGAACTATGACCATGTGTATTAAGTGTCCCATGAGATAAAGAATCGTAACCATCATGATCATCTTACATATTGGTTGTTTTTGCTTTATTAATACATCTCAGTGCCAACTGATATTTGTTTTTATCTGATTTCGATTCTGTTTCACTTCCACACTTGTGGATTTTGCACTATATTGTTCAGGCACTCTTGGGTCTGTTATTTCACTACATCCACTTCAGATTTTCTGTGCATTCATCAGTTCTTCCATGCATGTTTGTTGCTTAATCTGTGGTGGCAACAGAGCAACACTGAAAGATTTGACACATTTTCCAGTTATCTACATTTTGTTAGGTTTTTGGCTCCTTCCAACATTTATATTGATGGAAGTTACTGGTAATATCAGTGATTTGCGCCAGGTGTCGCTATTGTCATTACATTTTTTCTTTTTTGACCTCAAACATTGGATTTTTTTCTGCATTTTTACTTCTTGATTTACCGTTTTGATTTTATATTAAGAAAAAAACTAAAATAATCAGAAGCCATGTGACAGTTCAACATGTCCTTATTTACTATAATGCTAAGTCGACACAAACACAGACATGATTTAATCTTCTGTCTCTTTTGTGTTTGTGTGGTTTTTGATGTCAGACTCAGAGGTTGTCTGCTGTAATGCTTTTGTGTCTTTTGTTCGGGGAAGAAACCTCTTTAAATGAGTTTTTTGTTACCTTCACACTTCTAAGATAAAATAATTATTTATTTAAATATATTAATAGGATTTTAATAGCTCTGATGTTTCAGCAAAATATGAGCTCATGTTAAAAACATGTACACGCATACACATCTCTGTTGTGGGTTGAGTTGTGGGAATCACATCTTTGCTTTATTACTGGTTATTACACCAATAACAGACAGCGTGAGACAGACAGTAACAGAAAGACGAGAGAGAGAGAGGAACAAACAGGGAAGCACAGAGGGAACTAGAACCATTACAAACAATAAGATATGAACCAAAACTTGAGACTGTGAGACTGAAACTCAACACTCAAACTCAAACTCATCACAGCAAGAGATTCAATGAGATCACAAAAGGTCATCCTAATAACAGCAAAGTTAAAACAGGAGCTGACAGATATGTTTCCCAAAAGCATAAAGGTAAAGATCACACATTTGCTTCATATTTTAAGCAAAATTACTTCTTTATTTCCATCTTTTACAGTTGCAAAACATAAATAAGAGCCCCATACAAAAGTTTGCAAACCCTGCATGGTCAGTAGCAACACTCCTTTAGCAGCTATCACAGCCTGTGAACACCTTTTGTAGCCAGCTAAGAGTGTTTCAGTTTGTCTTTGGACTATTTTCAAACATTCTTCACTGCAAAATGCTCTGTAAGGATGTACTCACACTATCCACAGTTGCCTTATACCATCCTGGAGCATCACTGTCCCCACTGGCCTGCACTCACACTGCCCTTAACAGTCCAGGCACTTTGTGCACTTCAGTTTTTCCTCAGCATCTGAACTCGTCTCTCTCACACACTCTCTCTCTCTTTCACATACACACACTCTCTTACTGAGCAAAATGAGGTTCATGAGTTTAAGCAATTATTTTCTTTGCTTAAATGGGGAAGCAGTGACACACTGTCCTCTCACATGCATTCTAGATTTGTTACTCATTTTCTTTTATTTGTTTTTATACATTTTTATTGGGATAAGTATGTTACATGAACCATGCCACACACCACAAAATGCTGTTTGCCCAAATGAGCATTTCCATAATAGCACTTTGCCATTTACATTAGATGCTCAATGTGTTACTGAACTCAAAGCTTTAAGAGGAACCATAAGGTCACCTGAGGAGCCTGAGATTATGTAAGCATAATAAAATTACAAAAACATATAATATTTAATTTCTTAAGAACATTGCAATTAAGATCCTATCAGCTTCTTGTCCAAACTTTTACCTGCCCGATTCACAACAAATACTTTTATAGACTTTCTCCTTTGTTAAAAGTAAAAGATGAGGAATTTTCAGGAAGCAGAAAACCACCTGAAATAAAGTTAAAAAGAAACAATAGTATATCAAACTGCATTAACAGGAAATTAATATATTTCTGCCCAAACTCTTTAGGAGGAAACTTTGTTAGACTATTTGAGCTTGCACAGCTCAACACATGATCCAACATAAAGCCAAAATCCAGCATAGAGTGGCTGACTGAATGTGGTCTGCACTCTGTACAGGAGAGTCATGGTTTTTGAGACGCTGTAAAATGACAGAGTACCTGCTCTGTGATCCAGGTAAATTCCTATTCTGGGTGACTGAGGGCCTGAAATGGACGTTCTGATTTTGTTATGCCTCAGTTCGTAACCATTTTTGAAACACTCCAGTGCCCAAGACCTGTCATTGTTCCCAAACAGACTCTCATCACCTGTTCTGCTGATATTTTTGTATGAAACTGCCATTGAAAGAGCTCCTCCACTAAACACCACCTCCCAGTAACAGCGCCCAGTTAGGCTCTCTCTGCTCAGGACTTGATGCCTGTTGGTGAATCTGTCTGAGTGATGACAATATAAAATTTTTTTACTCATACATTTGACTTTTTTGTCCCCTTCAAATAAAAGACTTGTGTTTGCTGTGTTTGAATCCAGTGTTAGCTGTTGTGAAAGCCGGAGGAACTCAGCTCTGGTTTTGGGCTCAGCTGGAGACAGTAAAGCATCCACTTTCGTCTCTGACTGTGAGACTGTGGTACCATCATCAAAACAGATTTCCTGTAGTTTACTTTTGAACTCTGACACAGCTGTCTTTACATTCTCAAAGTAATGTAAAGTACGACTTTTAATGTTGGGTGATCCAGCAGATTCCTTCCCTTTTGACAGTGAGGTGTACATTTGGAGAAAGTGGGTGTGATCCTGTGTATGATAGAGCTGCTCCAGCTCAGCGTCGTCCTTCTTCAGCTCAGTGATCTCATTCTCTATTCTGTCCTGAAGCTCTCTTGCCCGAGTCACTTCAGATTTCTGACGAGATCTGATCTGTTGCTTCACATCATTAAAGATCTTCTCAGTGTCCCTCACAGCTTTATCAGCAGACTGAGTGATGGACTCCACCTCCTGCTGAAGCACCTTCAGGTCTTTCTCTCTGTCCTGGATTCTTTGCTGGATTTTCTTTCGACTCACCCCGAACTCTCTCTGCTTTTTATTCCTTTCTGCTGCAGCTGAAACTGTTTCATGGCCTTTATGTTCATCCATGGAGCACAGAATACAGATACACTGCTGATCAGTGCGGCAGAAGATCTTCATCACCTCATTGTGATGAGAACAGATGATTTTCTTAAGCCTCTTTGCTGTGTCCACAAGCTTGTGCTTCTCAAAGGCAGCAAATTCATAGTGAGGCTGGAGATGTTGCTCACAGTAAGAGACCAGACACTGCATACAGGACTTGACAGCTTTCAGTTTTCTCTCAGTGCAAACATCACAGGTCACATCTCCAGGTCCAGCATAGCAGTGATCAACAGGAGCAGCTTGGAGTCCAGTCTTCTTCAGCTCCTCCACTACATCTGCTATCACAGTGTTTTTCATTACAGCAGGCCTCGGTATGAAGGTCTTCCTGCACTGAGGACAGCTGTGGATGTGTTTCTGATCCTCTTGATCCCAATGCCTTTTAATACAGTTCATACAGTAGCTGTGACCACAGGGAATACTCACTGGATCCTTCAGTAGATCCAAACAGATCGAACAGCAGAGTTTTTTCTCATCCAGTCGATTTACTTGCAGTGCCATTATCACCCTCAGATAAGATGTGTATTAAACACAGTGTTTCTTCAAAAATATTAAAGCAAAATCTATTCCAGCAAAAACTAAATTTTCCTTATGTGCACCTTATTATCTGCAGTAAGTGGGGCTCGTCAGTAACTTGACAGCATCGTGTTTACTTAACCTGCTTATGAGAAGATCTGTGAGAGTGAAGATGTAGATAAACACAGACTGAACGGCATTGGTTGATTTTGTGAACAGTGAGGAAGAAGTCCTCAGCCCATGAGTCATGCCAAGAAGCCACAAGACTTGAGCAAAGCAGCGTGTGGTTGTAGCAACTGTTGGTAACACAGAGTATGAGATGCAAACACTAGACGTTCCACACAAGCTTAATTCAGTCCTTGACAATTTGTAGACATTTTCAAAATAAAAATGTGCTTTTAATTGGATCAATGAGTACAACTTTGCATTTATCACTGTCAGATCCATAAAAATATCAAGTATTTCAAGTGTTGATTAGAAACTCCTTTGAGGCTGAGAAGTGGAACTTGTTTAAATCACCTAAATACAGATGTGAGGTTCAAGATCTTTGGAGAGCTTCACAGGGAGTGAACTGAGGCTGGTGTCACTGCACAGATGTCTCCAGGAAAGGGGCTACAACTGTCACATTCCCAATATCAGACCACTCCTGAACCAGAGATAACATCAGAAGCATCTTACCAAGGGAGAAAAAAAAACAACTGGACTTTTTCTCAGTGGTTCAAAGTCCTCTTTTTACAGGAAAGTAAATTTTGCATTTTATTTGAATATAACAGTCCTAGAATCTGGAGGAAGAGTGGAGAGGCACAAAATCTGAGGTGTTTGAAGTCCAGTTTGAATTTTCCTCAGCCCATGATGATTTGGGGTGTCATATCATCAGCTGTGGTGGTGGTTGTTGTTGGTTGGTCCACTGTGTTTTAAGACCAAAGTCAATGCAGCCATCTGCCAAGAGATTTTAGATCATTGCATGCTTCCGTCTGCTGACAAACTTCATGCTGATTTTCAGCAGGACTTAGCACCTGCCCACAGTGCTAAAACTACTACCAAATGGTTTGATAACCATGTTACTGTACTTGATTGGCCAGCTAATTCACCTGACCTGAACCCCACAGAGAATCTTTGGCTTATTGTTAAGAGGAAGATGAGAAAGACCCAACCCAAAAATACAGATGAGCTAAAGGCCACTATGAAAACAACCTGGGCTTCACTAAAACCTCAGCAGTGCCACAAGGTGATCGCCTCCATGCCACTGCCCTCCAGCAGATTTTCTTTAACAAACCCCTAGTTTCTCTCTGTCATATGTTGCTGTGTGGCAGGCACCCAAATGCATGAGTGAACTAAGGAATGTGAACTAAAGAAGGCAGCTTTAATGCTGTAGACTGGTCGAAATAAAGCAGGGCAGGAGCTAGGGATTCACAAGAGGCAACCACAAAACACACTGAGCACACAACATGAGGGAGCGCACGATAAGGAACTGAGGAAAACTGAGAGCTTAAATACACACAAGCGGTAATTAGGGAGATTGAAAACACCAGGGAACACAGCTGAACCAAATCAGGGAAAACAAGTCAGGGGAAGCAAAACTAAACACAAAGCACATGAGACGAGGGACTGGCAAAATAAAACAAGTAGTAACAGAACACCACACAGAAACGGAGATTTAACAACAAAATATAGGGGAGGCAGGATAATTAGAATTCAATGACAAAATAACCTAAAGAAACTATAACTTCAGCACAAAAATCCAAAACTCTTAACGAAGGACCAAGAATAAACTCAGAACATAGGGTCAAAGACCCAGGACCATGACACACTCTCCTGAGTTCCTCCTCCTCCAAATGTCCCCCATTTCATTTGCTCATTAATCCAATCGATATCAAAGTTCATATTGGAGCGCATATCGCAGATCTATTATCTGCTCAGATTAACATCTATAACCTTCATCTATGTAACTCTGTGACTCTGCAGCTGTCAGGTTGCCAGACCTGAGAGGTTAACTCAAGAAACACTGCTGTGGGTGTCTGTTTATCCAGAGGCTGGAAGATTTGTTACTATAAAGTTAGATCTGTTTAACCAATTTCTTTATGTCAGTATTTATTATCCCTCTTGTCAGCCAAAGGAAAAGATACCAGCATTATTTTAACCGTTTCTCTCCACTTCTAAGCACTTCACTCTTTGGTTGTGCCTTCGTCATGTCTGTTTTTTACCACTGGGTGTCAAACTTGACACTTAACTTTATACTTGGTCACATCTGTTACTGCCACCTATGTTTTGACCACCTTAGTGTACCCACTTTCTTTCATTTAATTGCAGAATTGTTGTAAGTTTTCACAAAAAAAAAAAATTCACACAAAATCATGTTAACCAACTATTGTGAGTTAATCTGAGGTGTATATATACAGTCCAAATATAAGCTCCAGCACACCCTGATTTCCAGTCTTCTACTAAGATTTCAGTGTCCAAATCTATGCTTTTAGCTTTTGATATGAACTCTCTGATGAACAGGATGTAAATAGATTATCTGATATGATGCCCTTTCTTAAACAGTTCTCTGTCATCATTATTTCAAGTATTTGTGGAGGCTGTAGAGGATTCAAATCTTGAATCTTTTTAAGGCATTTAGTGACCCAGCCTTTAAATGTCCTCTACCTTATGGGGGGTTTGGGTAGGGGGGTTATTTTTGTGGTTATTGTTGTGATATTTTGTGACAAAGTATGTGATTTGATTACCAGTTTGCTTTTGTAGTTGTTCTTCTGTGTGTTACAGTTTAAATACATGGTTACAGGTAGTTTTAGACAACAAGACTTCATGTGTACCCAATGGGGATCATCATCTCTTGAAAAAGAAAACATTTGCCTCAGCTGAGCATCCAACAGTCTGTTTGAATATTTTAACCCCCCAGGATGAGCTGCTGCAACTAGCTTGTTCTAAGAATTTTTCAGCTATTTACAATACTGGAAAAACAAGCAGAGACACTTTAATTCCTTTGTTGATGAACAAACATTTATTTATTTAATGACTGATTTCCAAAGTATGACATTATTATACTATTATTATATTTTTGTGAATACATTTTCACTTAAAAATGAAAAAAAAAAAATCAGCTATTTGTGTGTGATTAATCAGATTAAAACAGTTGTGGTTTCATAAAGGTGCATGAAGCAGAACGTCACAACTATACATATATTCAACAAACAGATGAACTATACACCGTATAAACAATCAAAATGAAACTGAAACTGTCATGATAATAATGAACACAATTCTATTTAAAAGTTACACTTTGCTTTTATGTGACAGTTTCAGTTTTTCCTCCATTTTAAGAGAAAAAAGGTTAAAGTTCACTCATTTTTTTCAATCCATCATCCATCTCTGGCCAGCACTACATGATCTGTTATTAAATATGTAATTGTATGCATGAATGTGTTTTCAGTGTAACCAACCCAGATAACATTAAAAGAAAAATATGATCACACTTGAGCCCATGCTGTTTGACTGGCAGCTTCTGCCTACTCATGTTCACCAAACACAGCAGAGGACTTTGAACCTAAGGTGTGTTTAGCGCTGTGTCCAGCTTAGAGTGGCTGAGTGAAAGTGGTGTGGACTCTGTGGAGGAGAGTCATGGTTTTAGAGACACTGTAAAAGGACAGAATTCCTGCTCTATGATCCAGGTACACTCCAATTCTGGAGGACTGAGGGCCTGAGGCATAAGCACAGTATTTGTTATGAGTGAACTGATAGTTACCAGACCAACACTCCAATGCCCAAGACTCATTTTTTTCCAAATTCACTTTCATCTCCTGTTCTCATAATGCTTTTGTGTGCAATTGCTGCTACCTTTTGACATCCCTCACAAAGAATTCTCTGTAGTTTCTCTTTCACCTCTGATACAGCAGCCACCACATCCTCAAAGTACAGCAGAGGAGAGGGTTTACTGTAAGGTTTGAGAGTAAAGGAAAGAAAAGTTCCTCCTCGAGTTTTTTCAGAAGCTTTTTGGCCCACTTTAGTTCATTTTCCTGCTGGGATCTGATCTGCTGCTTGATACCAGAGCTTCTCTTGTCAATGAGGAGGATCAGTTGACTGAAGATCTTCTCAGTGTCCCTCACAGCTTTATCAGTAGAGTAATTATTGGTCTCCACCTCCTGCTGGAACACCATCACATCTTTCTCTCTGTTCTTGATTTTCTGATGAAACAAACAATCAGAAACAGACTTCATGAGGGCGGATTGAGAGCCGAACGTCCTCTAGTGGGCTCTGTGGTCACTGCCCAGCCCCGTGGAGCCCGATTGGCATTTGCCATAGAATACCAAAATTGGCAGGTCCACCACTGGTGCCCTGTGTTTTTCACAGGTGAAAGCAGGTTCACCCTGAACATGTGACAGACGTGAAAGGGTCTGGAGAAGCCGTGGAGAACATTATGCTGCCTGTAACATCGTTCAGCATGACCGGTTTGGTGGTGGGTTAGTGATGACCTGGGGAGGGATATCCATGGAGGGACGCACAGACCTCTATAGGCTAGGCAACGGCACCCTGACTGCCATTAGGTATCAGGATGAAATCCTTGGACCCATTGTCAGACCCTACGCTGGTGCAGTGGGTCCTGGGTCCCACCTGGTGCACAACAATGCCCGGCCTCATATGGTGAGTGTGCGCAGGCAGTTCCTGGAGGATGAAGGAATTGATACCATTGACTGGCCCCCTCACTCGCCTGACCTAAATCTAATAGAACACTCTGCCAGGTTGCACCTCAGACTGCCCCGGAGCTCAGTGATGCCCTGGTCCAGATCTGGGAGGAAATCCCCAAGACACCATCCATCATCGCATTAGGAGCATGCCCTGACGTTGTCAGGCATGCATACAAGCATGTTGGGGTCATATAAACCACTGAGCACTATTTTGAGTTGCTGCAATGAAATTTCGGCAAAATGGACCAGCCTGCCGAATCATTTTCTTTGAACTCAGCCCTCTGTAGGTTGATCATTTTCATCAAATGATATGGCATCCTTTCATTCCTAACACATTACCAAGTCCATGTCAGTACAGATATCCAGCATGATTTTTTCCCCATTGAGATCTGATGTGTTTTCAAAGTGTTCCGTTGTTGAGCAGTGTAGTTTTACTTTCTCATACAAAAAAGCAGCAAATTTAACTGAACAACTGCTAAACTCATGTATTTTACCTGCTGATATGCACTGAGTGGGGTTTACAAGCACAAGAAGATTGAAGGTTGTAAGAGGCAGAAAACACATTAACTGAAGGAGTGGCTGTTCTTGAGAGCATGAAATAAACAGAGTATAATTGAGCTGATCTA
>VUQS01074874.1:0-13740 GCA_015108495.1 Heterochromis multidens
CACATGCATGTGACGTCATCAAAAGCGGAAGTCGCCCCTGTCACCCCTCCCACAGTCATAGTGGACTTAAAGGTCCCATGTAGCCTCTGAAAATCCGCTATTACGGGGTTTTCTATAAAGTTTGAGGTGTAAAGTATGACCTGTGAAACTCTGAAGCCTCTCACTCCCGGCAACAAGATCGACTCCCAGCATTACAAGCAATTTAGATTTTCCCCATTTTTGTACTTACAAAATAGGGAGCCAGTAAGTCTTGAGCTAAACCTTCGATCATCTGAAGTGTCTCACACCCTCTCTACTCACTTCTTTCTTGTTAGTGCCAAGTAGAGCATCATAGCATGCTGCTAACATGGATGCTAAATGTACTATTGTGGATGGTTGGCAGCAAAACATATTTTGGCCAACTAAACTAACTAGTTTATCTTTAGGTTGTTTTTCAGGGATTAAGCTGCTCTGGGCCAGCTCTTTGTGATAAGAAACTGAAGCTGCTCTCTTGGTCAAAGCCACCAGACTCACTGGTAATAACAAGGAAATGGTAATTTTACCTGGCAAAGCACACAACCTGTTGCTACCTCAATCAGTTAATTTGTTTGTGTGACTAGTATTGTAACGTGTCAATTCTAAATCAGACTAATGTGTCAAACATCAGTCACACAGCAACCTGAGGTAACTGGTTGTTGCTGAGGTAAAGTTGTTTGTTTTTGTCAGTGGAGTCTGGTGGGGTCCAGTAAAATATTAAAATGTGCTGTGTGACAGCAAGTAAAGTGATGAAAATACTTATAATATAACCCACAAATAACCAAACTAATAGTTTAATGTTCTCCTGTCACCTGAAGAACTGAAAACCCTGTGGCATACAGTATTGTCTAAAAGGCTTGAGCCACTCTCATTTCTTTATATATTGTTAGGATAATGGGAAATAGGTCCATGGATTGAAACATTCAAACGTACATAGGAATACAGTATATAAAGCAAAAACAGAGTGTGTACAATTCTGATGAGCTTTAAAGTCAGTATTTGGTATGACCACCTTTATTCTTAGATTGACTGTGGCTCAGGAGGTAGAGCAGGTCATATCTACTAATTGGAAGGTTGGTGGTTTGATCTCTGGCTGCTCCAATCTCCATTCCAAAGTATCCTTGAGCAAGATACTGAACGCTGAGTTGCAGCCCCAAACCATGACAGAGCCCCTATCGTGGTTTACAGATGGCTGTAGACACTCACTGTCTCACCTCTCCACTGAGACCATTTGTCAGTGAGCAGTAGATGGATCAGCTGAAGGTTCAGATCCATCTCTCGGGTCCTTCTTCAATTTTTCATTTTTTAATGACATGACTTTCAGATGCTGTATATCTGTTACAGATAGGGTAGGAAATGGCATGCCTAAAAAAAACTGTCTTTTCTTCACTTGTCCATGTTTGTCAAATTTTTTTAAGGACACACTGCACGCCACGCCGAGATATGCCAAGTTTTTGGCTAATGGTTCTTTGGGAATCACTTTGAGGCAATCCGAAAGTCTTTTTCCATGGCCTCACTGAACTCCTTCCACACCCGAGTTTTTGCTTCAGCCACCACTTGAGCCGCTTTCCGCTTGGCCTGCCGGTACCCATCAGCTCCCTCCAAAGTCCCACAGGCTAACCAGGCCTGATAGGACTCCTCCTTCAGCTTGATGGCTCCCTTCACCTTCGATTTCCGCCATCTGGTTCTGGGATTACCACCACGACAGGCACCAACCTGTTCCCTGGCCCGAAGGCGCAGGAAAACAACCCTCTCGTCCACCAGTAAAAACTCCAGCGAACAGGCAGCAAGCCGAGGTCATACAAGGATACCCACCCCAGCCCACCACCGCTCACCGAGGGCTACACCAGACTGGAACAGAGTCCAGCCCCTCTCCAGGAGACTGGTTCCAGAGCACAAGCCGTGTGTTGAGGTGAGCCTGACTATATGTAGCCAGTATCTCTCAAGCTCACGCGCTAGGTCAGGCTCCTTCCCCAACAGAGAGGTGACGTTCCATGTCCCAATCATGATTCTCGATAGCTGGCGATCGGTCCGCCAGGGCCTCTGCCCTTGGCTGCCGCCCGACACACACTGCATCCAACCCCTATGGCGCATGCTGTGGGTGGTGGGCCTAGAGGAGGGCAGGCCCGTGTCTTGTCTTCAAGCTGTGCCTGGCTGGGCCCCATGGACTAAGGCCCGGCCACCAGGCGCTCTCCCTCAAGCACCCTCCCCAGGCCTGGCTCCATGGTCTCATCTCTGCTTTTTGCAGATAACATGGTCCTGTTGGCTTCATCAAGTGGTGGCCTCCAGCTCGCACTGGTATGAGAATTAGCACCTCCAAGTCTGAAGCCATGGTCGACAGCTGGAAAAGGGTGGCATGCCCACTCCAGGTCAGGGACGAGTTGCTACCCCAAGTGGAGGAGTTTAAGTATCTCTGGGTCTTGTTCACGAGTGAGGGAAGAGGGGAGCGGGAGATTGACAGACGGATTGGGGCAGCGCAGTGATGTGGACACTGTACTGGTCCGTCGTGGTGAAGAGACAGTTGAGTGTAAAAGCGAAGCTGTTGATTTACCAGTCGATCTATGTTCCTGCCCTCACCTATGGTCACAAGCTTTGGCTAGTGACTGAAAGAACGAGATCACGTATACAAGCGGCAGAAATGAGCTTTTGAGTTCTCCCTGTATCTTTTCTGTCTGGGTGCTCTGGCTTCATCCCACAGTCCAAACACATGCTAGTTGGGTAAACATTTGCTAACGCAAGGTGGCGCCTTGGGTAAACATTTGCTAACGCAAGGTGGCGCCTGTGTTTGCCTGTGTCTCTGCCTCTGTCCGTGCCTTTGTTTATTTTGTGTGCTGTGCAAGTACTTTTGCTACATTTTTTTCCAGCGTCGTCTCCCTATGGACATATGATCGTCATGCATTATTGGCGATCAAATCTGTTTTGGATAATTTCCAGAGTCAGTGAAACTGGGTTCTTTTTCCACTGCTGTTTGAGCTTGGTGCGGCCCCCAGAAACTTTAGAGACCCTATCAGAGGAAGCGGGGGAAGAGAGCCGGTTTCCTTGTGCTGCTTTATGAGCTTCGGAGTGGAGTGGATCTGCGGGATCTTCGTTCCTGGCCTGCTGCCGGGCAAATTCGGCTGAGTCCTGGTTGGGGCTGGACTGATATCCATGCTCGCTTGTGTTTACCACCCTTGCTGGCATCTGAAAGCGTGGAAAGCTACGGCTCAACGCGGCAGGAGCCCTGATTTGCTGTGCAGTCTGGATTCTGTTCCAGGCCCTTCTGAAACCTGCCCTGGTGGGTCTCTCCGTTAAAATGATAATAATTTAATGCCCGCTCAATTGCTATCAAGTCTTGTATTTTAAACGACTTGTACTGTAGTGAGAAGCTGGAGTTCATGTTTATCTCTGAGACCTGGCAGCATGAGAATGAAGTCTCACATCTTTTAGAACTATGTCCCACATTTCTCTGTGCACCTTGGATCTCTGGCAGAGGAGGTGGAACAGCTGTAATTTTTAAAAAGACATTTTTATGCCAGATGATCTCTTTGAGCTGTTACAGTTCTTTCGAGATGATTATGATTATAAGTCAGTCTGAGTCTTTTCCCCAGGTTTGTATTAAATGCAGGCACTTTATTGATGATTCTTTATAGTTTTTTTTCTCTTTTTAATTTTACAACTTTTTCTGATGATGTTGAACTCCTTGTTAACTCTTTTAATGAACACTGCCTTGGGGCTAGGTTGGATACCACACAAGACTTTTTGACAGTTGTTTTTAACTTCACGTTTCTCCTGTTTCTGCAGTAACATTTAAGATTCTGGAAGTCAGTAGCATGTTCTCATTTTATTTCTGCTGTTCAGTTGTGGCATGCAGACAGCTTCTGGATATGTTACTGCCTCCTGTGGTTGTTATAGCATTGGTAAAAACAAGTCTCTCTCTCTCTCTGCCATTCTCAATCAGGTCGCCCCTTACAAAACTCGCTCTGTCATTTCTTGCTCAACCTGGTTAAATAATCAAACTCGTGGCCTTCAAAGTTACTGTGGAAAAGCAGAACAAATGTGGAAGTCCACGGGTTTGGTTGTCCATCGTCAATACTTAAGAGCTTCTCCACTCTAGTAATGAGGCATTAAATGGGGCTAGATCCTCTTATTTCCATAGTCTCATAAATTGTCATAAAAATAATCCCAGGGTATTATTTAATACTATAAACAGTATTGTTTCTCTGTGTTACTTTCTGATGATGATTGTAACACATTTCTTAATCACTTTGTAAATAAGGTGATGGACTTGAGATCTAAAATCTCCTCAAGTTACTCCTCTTATTCGAGATTCAAGATTTGCTTTATTGTCACTGTAATGCAGGCAGCAAAACAACAAAATTACTTTGGCAATTTTGTTAATAACAAAACTTTGTTATTAACAGCTCAGTGAGGCAAGGTTGTGTTCCATCCTGTTTAAACATCCTGAGGTAACTCCTCTTCTAGAGAAAACTAATCTTGATGCCAGCTCTATTGATAATTATCGGCCTATTTTGAAATTGCCATTTGTTAGTAAATTATTAGAAAAAATGGTAGAAAGTCAGTTCAGATCTTTATTATGCAAATTACAGATTTTTTACCCTTTTCAGTCTGGCTCTCAAAAGCAGCGCTCCACTGATCTCTTGATGCATGCTCAATAATCCAGGTAAAAGAATCCCAAAAAGTTGAATCTGTTCATCTGGACGTAGCGTTTTTTTAGTGGGAGAAACGTTTTGTCACCTTCTGGTAACTTCTTCAGTCTCAGCTGACTGCAGGCTTCCCCAACCTTATAAACAGTACATTGCATAATGTCCGAAACCAGCACCACTGACTAACAATGGGCCATTTGGTCAGTTTCATGATCAATAGTAAACTCCACCGAGACCGCTGTCTTGAAGGTCTATAACGATCTTTTAATAGCCTCTGATGCAGGGAATTGTTCTATATAATTTTACTTGATCTTAGTGCAGCCTTTGATACCATTGACCACAAAGCCTTACTTAACAAGCTTAAGGTTTTGCCTGGTATCTCTGGCTCTGCGTTAGATTGGTTTTCTTCTTACTTATCTGATAGGACTTTCTCTGTCAGAACAAACAAGTTCACCTCTGATGTTGCCTCCCTAACCTGTGGATTTCCACAAGGTTCAGTTTTGGGTTCATTATTATTTTCTTTCTACATGCTTCCTTTAGCTGGTATTATTCAATCCTTTGATGACATTTCTTATCATTTCTATGCTGATGACATTCAGCTGTATCTGTTTTTAAGCCTCATCAGCTGGACAGGCACTGTTTAACCCAAGTTAGTGATTTGCTCTAATTACCTTGTCTTAAATGCCAACAAGACTGAGACCATGACTGTAGCTCCTCCTGAACTACATTCTGGAATCAGTCAGGCTCTTGCTTCCTGTTGTTCAACTACTAAGTCCAGCATTCGAAATCTAGGTGTAATATTTGATTCTTCTCTGGGCTTCAACTTGCATGTAAAATCTCTCTCATTCCTGTTTCTTTCACCTAAGGAACATTTCTGAATTGCGACATATGGTCTCTTCAGCTAAACTGGAAAAAATTATTCATGCATTTTTGTCATTGCGTTTAGATTATTGTAATGCCCTGTTTAACGGCTTGGACAAATCATCTCTTTCATGGCTCCAAGTGATACAAAATACTGCAGCCAGACTGTTAACACGCTCTAGTAAGCGAGCTCATATCACTCCGATTTTATAGTCTTTACATTGGCTCCCAATAGATTTTAGGATTCGTTTTAAAATTCTTGTATTAACATACAGAGCACTAAATGGCCGGGCTCTAGATTATTTATCGCAGCCTCTTACAAAACACACTGCTGCTCACGCTTTGTTCACAGGCTCAGATACACCTGAGCTCAATTTTGAGTGTCATGACAAAGGCTGTGAATACTTATGTACATGTTCTATTTTTACTTTCTTCACTTTGTCATTATGGGGTATTGTGTGTAGAATGTTGAGGTGAAAAATGAATTGAATCCATTTTGGAATAAGGCTGTAACATGACAAAATATGGAACAAGTGAAGCGCCGTGAATACTTTCTGGATGCACTGTATAAGTCATTAACAGTTATAAACACAACCAGTGTATTGGCAGGTAAATGACATAACAAGAGGTGTTTTTGGTTGTTATCTTTGTTTGGAGAAGAACGAGCCCAAAGTGCATTTCAATAGAAGGTATTTAAGCACTGAGATGTCACATGAAGATGATTATCATGATGGAAAAAAAACAGTAATCAGTAGTAAAAGTAACCGTCCCCTGCAATCAATATGAAAAATAAATTTGTAATGCTAATAAGATGTATGTATGCATGTAGTTGATGCAGTACTTGTGTGGCAAGTATAGTAATTTTTTATGATTTACATTTGTGAATTCGTAATGGAAATTTATGTGGCGTACTAGAAAATACATGAGACTTTATTATAAGAAGATGAATGTGGGTGTTAATGTGCAGTGTTATGTGTGAATATTACAGTTGTGAATGTGTTCTAAAAAAGGTGTTTGAGTAATCGATTTGTGGAAAAAGGAAGACACTTTCAACCCTACCCTCTTTTACTTCTTAGGCCTAGAGAATATGAGCCATTCTACAGAGTTTTGTGGCTTTTTGTCATGAAAAAGTTTATTCAGTTTTCACTAGAAATGAACAGACTTTGCTTTTTGAGGACAATAAAGACTAAGGACCATAAAGCGGAAATTTTTTTGATGATGTCAGTTGTTCACACAAACAGCAAAACTTTAGGCACACCTGTGGTCTGTGGTGTTATATGTAGAACAGAGGCCTTTAAAATTAGCAGCCAGGTTTCAATCTAAAGTGGTTTCTGGACTGAGAATACGTACATTTGTATACAATAGTTGACTTTTTTAACAAATAACACTGTATAACAAAACAAACAATGAGTGATGAATGTGTGTAGTAGTGACTACACTGATTTCTGATAGCAGGTTTGTGGACAGTGTTATTAACTCTACAATTCTGTGTGGAAACTCCCTTTTTGATTGCAGCACATTTGGCTCTGACAGCACTGGTGGCAGTAAACCAAAACACAAAGGCTCATACAATAATGCTGCAATACAATACAATAAAGCTCCTTTTTATTAAAAAAGAAAAAAAACTTTATTGTTTATCAGCTTGGCTTTTACACAGGTACCTGTGAAGCATTTGCCAGACAAGTGGTAGATACCTGTACTGACTGGCTAACCTAATTGCTAATAACAGGTTAATGATGCCAAAAAACAATATTAACCCTACTGTCTTCTCCCAGCTTTTTGGGAGTTAAAGTATGAGTCTGAGGTTTGTGGTAAGTTTAAACTGGGCATGTCAATGACTATATGATATACCCTAACCTAAACGTGCCACTTCCACAAAAGCCTCTACTCTGTTTTCTGATCCTTTTTTAAGACCCAGCTTGCATGAGATACCTTAGCTTAGAATACTGTCACTTTGTAACTATACTATAATTTGTCCCTGCATATTCTTTTAACAGGAGCAATGGTAGGTGAGTGTTGATCCATTTTAGTAGTCACCACACCACCACAGATAAGAGACGTGATAGATCACAAACGTGTGAGCAGTTTTAGGTAAAACATTGTCTTACACAGGAAGTCTGCTCTATCATGAAGTAAGTCCAAAATTGGAGTCCCATAACATACCATCTGCTATCACAGTGCAGCGCTATAGCAGTCAGCTGAGGCTTGAGTAATGGAAACCTCTCTCTGTGTTGCAAGGGTGTGTTCAGCCCTACACTGCAGTTCTACACAGGAGCACCATTGACTCTTCTACTTGCATTATCATTCTATTTATAAAGAGTAGCTTTTCATTTTTGCCCTTTGCTGCTGCACTGCTATTTACTGAGCTGAGGGATACTTTGAGTTACAGTAAAAGTGGAAAAACTGTTAGTTGACGTCCCACTTAGCCTAACCTAAAATAAGAAATAAGGTTTAAACTGACTTTAAACTTTTACATGTTGATTTTACGTGAATAAAATGTTGGTCAACAGTATTTAAGGATTATTTTTCAAAGTTTAAATATTTCAGCATTAAATATCATCTATTTGCACCCTGCATTCAAAAGCACTTTAAAATAGGCCTAGATTTAAAAAGTAGCATCAGCTGTATTACAAGACTCCTCATTCAGAAATATTAGGGATGTACTGATGGTATTTGGTTGGATATCAGTCCAATCCTGACTTGGAAAGCTGAAGTGGATATTGGTGACAATGTGCCAAACTACAGCTGATCCATTTAATTCCATTCTGTGTTGTTTAATACCCAAAGCATTAGCAGCAGCACACAGGTTGCTAGAGGTAGAACTAACGGTTTATGGAGGAAGTTAACAGCAAAGTGACAGTAGCATGGAGGTATTTCACTCTATGTACAGCTTTTATTTTTATGTTTGCAGTAGTTCCTAATTTAACCACAAGCTACTGTGGTCAAGTGAGTTAACAATTGCATGTATTTATCTATTATATTTTACTTTGTAAAGTTAGGAATGCAGTGTTTAAGTTTAAGTTGTGTTTAAGTGTTTAAGTGTTTAAGTTGAGTCTGATGTTGCCTTGAACATAACCTACTGATTCCCAGTTTCTTCCTCACAGTGGGGATTACAGTTTGTTTTGAACACTGGTATTGGCTCAGTACTTGGTATCAGCAGACACCCTAAGCCAGGGATTGCTTGCTTAAAAGTGTGCACTGTGAGCAGTCTCATTTTAAACCAGAAGTTTGTTCTTTAGGGACTGGACTTTAATGACTTTGAAGGATCCAGTACTGAGAAACATTTTTAGACAAGAAACACTCAGAGCACAAACCTCTGCCAAGGCAGCTCACTCTCTGGGCAGTAATTACTTTTAAATATTGTATTTTGTATATATTCATTTAGTTTTCTTTGTTCTTTTTAAATTTACTTTAAGAAGTTTGTAGTGCAGTAGAAATAACATATTTTGGGGTTAACTGGAAAGAAAGTCAGATGTGAAAAGTAAAAGTGAGGTCAGAGGTCAAATGTGACATGATATTTGGATGAAAACTATATTGTGATCTTTAGAATCTCCATATACCAGCATCATTTCCTAAATGTTGTCAATACAAACAAAGGCAGTAAGAAACGTAGTTTTAAAAAACTCTATATAACATTATTATTACTTCATCACTTTGACCTTCAGATCAATCTATTGACCTTGAAGGAGAGGTCAGAAGTCAAATGTGACATGATATTTTAAATCTTTATACAGTACTTTCAATATGTTGACAACACATACCACACTTGTAAGAATCATAGTTTCTAAGTTATAAGGCTTTTTGTCAATTTTCCACCAATAAATCATGAAGTTGACCTCTGAATTCATTCAAAACTTTACAAGCTATTGTGTTTACTGACAGAATGGCATGCATGCACACACGCAGACGCTACCAAAAACACAACCTCATATAACATAACATAGCCTTGGGTCTGATGCCGATCTCCCTTGGCGCAGGCTTGATGTCAGTTGACCCAAGTTTAGGAACAGGCCTGGAAACGGTAAGTGCAAACCAAGTCACATGCTGAGCCAGCTGGGGCACTTGGCAGCTGAGCTTTCAGGATGGAGAGGCTGGAATACTGGGCTGCTGGGAGCATAAGAAACTTTGCAGCTTGGAATATAAGGAACTGAGCAGCATAGGAGATGAGGAGTTGAGCAGGATCCATGCTGGCCAGATTGCACTGTTAAAATTACACAGGAGGAGAACCCAAATGCAGGACCCATGGAGAACAGAGTTAAAGTAGAAGAAACGTCTTTCAGCTGCTCCCTTACAAAGGTTTGCCACAGCAGATAGCTCTACATATTTGATTTGGCAGATTTTTAGCCAGATGCTTTTCCTGACACAACCCCAAATGGGATTTGTGTCTTCTCCTGGTTCCAAACGAGGAACCTTTCACGTATTAGGCAAATGTGTAAACCTCTATACTATGGAGCCATTTTATTAAAATACAAAATTCAAATCTTTATCGCAAAACAGGTCAAGGTCATAAACAGGAGATTAGCATGGCAAACAGTCCAGGTGTAGGCAAAAGGGAAAGTCCATAAAACAGTCCACCGTGTGTGTACTGCTGGTGCCTTTTAAAGCATTTTTAGTGGATTATCTTACTAAATTTATGGCTTGCTTTGTGGTACAGACTGTCCAAGGAGTTTGTGCTTCAGATTTGGTTGTGAAATTCTAGTGTATTATTAGTCTATTACTTAGCTAATTAGCTGATATGTGTGTCTGTGCATTGCACTAATACAGTTTATGTATGCTGCTTG
This sequence comes from Heterochromis multidens, assembly GCA_015108495.1. Taxonomy (NCBI): domain Eukaryota; kingdom Metazoa; phylum Chordata; class Actinopteri; order Cichliformes; family Cichlidae; genus Heterochromis; species Heterochromis multidens. The sequence continues at coordinate 10,301 of VUQS01074874.1, forward strand.
CCAACCAAGCACAGGATAAGAGGATAAAAGCAGAACAGGATAGCTCTATCATTCTAATAAGATAACGTCTGGCTCCAAAATATGAACATAGTGGCAACCAAAATGCTAATGCCTGTATCCCCCTCCAGAAGGATTCCACCTGCCCTCAGACCAGCCTCTAGCATGGTCCCACTTTGCCAGTCATCTCCTGTATTCTGAGGGGCTGTTTGACCCCAGTCATTCTGCTCTCGTCATTCCCAAGTTTCTTGAGTTAGTCTGTACTTTCTTATGTTGGACTTTTATTTTCTTAGTTTATTCCTTGTTTGATTTTTTTTTTTTTCTGCAACCTTCCTGCATCACCTTTTGTTATTTTAGCACAATGAGATTACAGTTCTTTTTACAACATTTATATTTATATCGCCTGTCTTTGGTATCAGTGACTGAGTGCACTTTTGAACTTTACTGAAAACCAGGAAAGTTAAGTTCTCTAACACCAAAATATTTGCGATGACACCACAGTGTCAGCAAAACTTGGGTTAATCTTGACTTGACCTTACAGGTATAATGCTACTCCCTTTGAAATGGGCTCTTAAACATAACAGCAAAACAAGTGTGTTGGGCACAGGTGAGACCAACGTCTGCTTAAAATTTAGGAAGTGATTGCTCACACTTTGGCACATCCAGGCTCCTGTGTCTTGACAGTGTTTTTTGTAGGTTGTGGGCGGTGGGTGACAAATAACAGTAACACTACATATAATATATATATAACCTTTATGTGCTGTTCTAAGTTAATATTTGCAATGCTCATGCTAATAAATACTTTTTAGTTGTTTATAATTTTGGATTCCAACTTGGTAAAAATGTGCAGAAGAGAATCAACACCTCTGTCATTTTCTTGTACGGGTATATCATGTGACTGTTATTTATAAAATTGATAAAATGAAAGTGATTATAACTATCTGCATCCTGCTAGTAGACTGGGTGGTATTTTGAGTGTGACTTCCTTCCTCTGTATCAATACAGGGTGCAAAAGAGGACCCAGCCCAGCATAAAGAGCCTAAGTTCCTGAGTAAGGCTGGCTGGTTGAAGAAGGGCTATGGCAGACTGTTGGCAAGCTATAAAGACCGCTACATCCATGTGGAGAAGACAGAGATTGTGGTGTATGAAAATGAGGTATGTGAAGTTTCAACACATTGGGTGTGAGATTTCCGATGCAAGTTATGTCAATATTGTCATTTAATTCTTGTGTAGTCTTGTAACTATTATACTTTTATTAAATCACAGATAATCGTGTAAATAACAGAGTTGCTGTCTTGCAGGACTTGTTGTGACAATAAGCTAAAATGAAGTTTGCTTAATCCTTAAATTAGATGCACAAATTTTAAATTATCAGTACTTTATGTTGCAGGACTTGCAGAACTGCTTGGAGAGGCTTGACCTGGAAAACTATGATAAATGTCATGAATTAAAGAGCCCCTTCAAGAAAAAGCAAAGACTTATACTGATACGATCAGCAAAGTCTGGAAATAAGGTGAGATGAGATATGCTCTGAGTGAGACTCTCTCTATGTCTCTCTTTCTCTCTCTCTCGCTCTCTCTTTGTATGTGTCTCTCTGTGTCTCTCTATCTCTGGTTGTGTCCAAATTCAGGGACTGCATCCTTTGAAGGACCCGGCCTACACGGGTCCTTCGAAGGCCGTAAGTGAGTGGCTGTTAAATTGGACGGTCTAGCCTATGATGCACTGCTCCTGTTGCCTAGCAACCACGACAGTAGCAGCTACAGACGTGGTGGACAGCATGTTTGACTGAGATAGAGAAAATGTTTATTTTATCTTATTTATTTTACTTTTACTTGAGAAAATTGGGAGGTTTCACTGCCGTGTGACGTATCAGAGACCACGGCCATGGGCTGAGTCAGTACAGTAATGTTAACTTTAGCTAGTAAACCAGTTTGCTAGTGTAGCTCATGAGACTAGTGTCATTTCATTTTGACGGTACACATATAACAGGTCCTACATTATGTAGATATTATTTTATTATGATATATATTATATACATTTAAAAAATGATCAGTGGTGGAATTTAACTCAGTTGTCTTAAATACTGAATTTCAGTTAAAATTAAGGTACATTTATTTCTGTTGCATATCACTTTATACCTCTGACTGTCTCAGACAAATATTAATATATTGCAAACACTACTACTGTCTGAAAGCTTTAATTATATTTAAGGGCAATATCCCACAGTGACAGCTAAAAATAAAATAAAAAGATGTGATCATTTTGTATGTTTCAGATAAAATGAAGGTAAACTGAAGTAGTAAATATTCTTTTATTTGGTGACAAAATTGTGCAAAATCATCATTTTCTTATGATGGAAAAGATATGAGAGCATTAACAGGCTGATGTTTTTGGATAAGTTGGTCTAACAGGAGAGAGATGATACAGACATATGACCTCCTTCTACAGCATTACATCATATTTTATATTACACACACATGAATGTAGCAGAAATATTCATAAAAACAAACCAAAAAAAACCACCATATGTTTCACATTTTTAAAAAAAAAAAAAAAAACCCTGACAGGAGTTAGGCATTTATCTTCAGGTACATTTTGGTGCTGATACTTACACACTAAGTTTATGAATGTACAACTTTTCACAGCTCTTATACTTTTTACTTAAAGGAGCTGAGTACTTTTTCCACTGAAACCAGCACAATCCCACTTTGATAAGGCTTTGATTCATCCAGAATATTTTTTGTTTAATATTTTTGTTGTCAAAGCTGTTATTGTAAATCCCTATATGCCTGTTATATTTTGTGTTGGAAATACCGCTGCAAATAAAGGAAACAAATATTTAGCATTTGCTTTAAATGTTTCCACCAGTCCCTCAACTACAAAGAACAGCTGTCTGTTCTCCCCCTGTTCTCCTCTCCATCTCTCAGCTGGCGCTGGCTGGCTCCTCTTCCTCCTCCTCTTCCTCACACACTGCTGAATTTGTCCTGGTGGATCATCAGGGGTGGAAAGCTTCTATCCCATCACCTCTCACCTTGCAGCAGTGGATTTCTCAGTCTCTCCTGACTCTGGACACTTGCAGTCTTAAGACAAAAGAAATGAACCACAGCAGTTAACAAAAATAACAGCAAAAGTTATCAAAAGTTTATCAAACATCTGTTAACTTTCAAGATGAAAACACAATTTTGACTTGTATAAAGTATGTCCATGTGATTATATTTTAATCAACGAGAAAAAATAAGAGGGGAAACAGGACAAAATCCTGGTGACAGGTTCAGGTTGTATAAAAGCATTTCAATAACAGCACATAAACAGAAGGATTTCTCCATTTACTTTCTCTTATTATTAGGGGCTCTATAAAGGATGAGAGCTCGTTTAACTGTAAACTTCAGCACAACATGGTTAAGTAGGTCTGTTTCCTTACCACTGTACACTGGCCAAATGTT
>VUQS01074875.1:0-16332 GCA_015108495.1 Heterochromis multidens
ACTACTCTTTCAAGAATTTTTGATATAAAAGGAAGGTTGGAGATTGGCCTATAATTAGCTAAGACAGCTGGGTCAAGTGATGGCTTTTTAAGTAATGGTTTAATTACTGCCACCTTAAAGGCCTGTGGTACGTAGCCCATTAATAAAGATAAGTTGATCATATTTAAGATTGAAGCATTAACTAATGGTAGAACTTCTTTGAGCAGTCTTGTAGGAATGGGGTCTAACAGACACGTTGATGGTTTGGAGGAAGTAACTATTGAAGTTAACTCAGAAAGATCAATCGAGAGAAAGAGTCTAAATAAATATCAATAGTATTGAATGTAGCTGTACTTAATGATACGTCTGTGAGATGGCTGTGAATAATTTTTTCTCTAATGGTTATAATTTACTCCCTGTCTTTACTTTGAAAGGTTCAGTTTTTCTCTATGTTGTATTTCATTTGTTTTCTTAATTACACTGTAAACAGGTTGGCAGCTGGATGACAGTAACTTTACTGTAAACACTTTTTACATCTTGCTGTAATTGCATTTACAGTAAAGTTGATGTAACTTAATTTTACAGTAATTTGCTGTACTTTTATTCACAATAAAGTCACTGTAAAGTTAATTTACAGTAGTTACTGTAAATTTTATTGACAGTAAATTTACTGTTGTGAATTAAATTTACAGTAACTTTTTTTTTTGGTTTTGGTTGAACATATATATATATATATATATATAATTTATTTAATTTTTTTACAGTAACTTACAGTAACTTAAAACTTAAAATTTAACTTACAGTAAATTCTACAGCAACTTGGCAGCTGGATGCCAGTAAGTTACTGTAAAATTTACAGCAACCTGTTTACAGTACTGTATACAGTTTGTGTACAGTTTACAATTACTCTAATGTTTTGTATCGATATTCACAGTATTTGTAGCATATTTTCATTCATAGTATTTTGTTTTGCTGTTTTCATTTATAGCACTCTTACTGTGTTTTAAATTACACTGTTGCAGGATTATCGTGGTTTCATAAGTAATAAGTGTAGCTTTAAAATTTACATTTACCTGTAAAAAAAGTCACTGCAGTTGACTGTAAACTACATCTAACCCGTCCCTTAAAGAAATCACAATTAGTCATGAACATCTCTCATTAAAACATGTTTTTTAATAGTTCAAAATACAACTTACAAATATGTACACACTTTATCTTAACTTAGTCTTAATGCTAACAACCGTTATACATGTCTACCTGTCTTAATATTTATTACAGTAGTGCAGTTCTCTTAACATTAGCTAGGCTAAAATTGCCCGTATGATGATGGCACTGTGTGTAAAAACAGAGGGTCACTAAAAGTTATACAAGTTGTCCCAAGAGGAACATGAATGTCTAGACTACATTCATTATAATCCAACCAATAACTAGCATATCTATGTCATCATACTCACAATGACGGCATGTAAAGATCTAACACAAACCATCTTTACTATGTTCACAGTGTTGGTTCAGTCTGAACGCTTTTAATCAAGGCAACTGGCAGCAAAAACAACAAAAAAAACCCAGAGTTCTTTCTGTTGTACATTTCCGTAATTTTGTAAAAGTCAATAACCTTTTTGATGAGAGACACAACAAGGGAATTCAGATTCATCCTCTTTCTGGGGCTGATCTAGGACTTTGAGGGCATTCAGTGCAATCAGGGTCAACTCTCTCTATGAACCTGCAAACACAAAAATACATTGTTAAACCGTGTTTCCACAATGGTCATAACTGTTTCTCAAACATACAATCATGTGAAAAGTCTATGCAGTCCATCCTTAATGCTTCCATAAGATTTAAGACGGTAAGTAGCAGCCAGGTGCTGCTAATTAAATGCACTTTTTTAACTGATCATCAGCAAGTATAACCACCTCCATAAAAGCAAAGGTTTCGGCAGTTTACTGGTCTGGGGCATTCAGCTGTGTGTTAAGAGAATGCCACAAAAAAAACCTAAGAGCTACATCTCAGACTCAACAGACCTCAGTCAGCATGTTAAATGTTAAAGTTCATGACAATAATTAGAAAAAGACTGAACAAGTATGGCCGGTTTGGAAGGGTTGCCAGGAGCAATGGCCCAGTCAAAGTCCAAACAAACTGATGGAGACCTGAAAGACGTGAAATTTTAGCCAAAATTCTAATTATAACCATCAGTACTGGAAGACTCCTCTCTCTCCGCTGTAAAATGGAGAGATACAAAAAATAATTCGCACCCACAGCCATCAGGCTTTACAATTCTCATATAAATAGCAGATGAGCTATGTCAGACAAATGAATTTCCCTCTGGGATCAATAAAGTTATTCTTATTCTTATTGATCTAAATCTTACCATAATGATGGTAGCCTATGTCTGTGTATATGTATCCTAGCTCCTCCTTAATGGGTGGACAAATCTGAACGAAACTTTGCACAAACATCATCACACATACAGGTATTATTAACATCTATATGTTTTTAAAACACATTTAATATAAATTTAACTTTTTTGGATAAGTTACAATTTTTTGCACATATTATGTTCATTTCATCATCCCCCTGCAAATGTGATGTTACGTTCTCTGTTTGCGTTTGTTTCGCTTGTCAAATTCAACATATGTCGCCCATATGTAACCTAACGGTCACCAAAATGTTTTATCTGTGACGGAATCTTGTTCGTCTCACCACTAAATACGGAATGAAGAATTTGAAAAAGCGCTGCAGGCCTAGTAAAGAATTTCTGGAGAAATTGCGGTGGGATTGTTGCTACTGGCAGACTTTGTCTTGCCTCTGGTGCAGCTAGAAAGTTGGCGGTAAAGAGGTTGGCAAACAAAGTTGAAGGGAGATGGCTCATAAACACATGGGAAGCTACTATAATAGGCCACAAGTGTACTGTACCTGAGATAGCAGTGAATGGAATTGCTCTGAGTGATTGTAATAATTTCTGTCATACAAATTTTTGTATTCGAAGTATAGTCACCCCCACTGTTCAGGGACATTTACCTTGTTGTAGTAAAGCTGTCCCCGCCTTATGGAATAATTTTGTACATGGGAAATGTTTACAGTTTTCTGTCTGAGATTATAAGGAGAAAAAAAAATAATTTCTGAAAAGTGTGTTGATGTGTAATACACAATATAGACAAAAAAAATGTCATCATGAAAAATGTCCCATGGTATACTTGAACTCACCTTCAACATACAAGGGAGAGGTGAGAGAGGGTTGGCTCACCAATAAACAAAATGGCTGACTACAATAACTTATACTGGGATTGTTGTAAAGCAGCAATCCAACCAATTACAGCACTGTGCTAAAGTCTTAAATATCCATCATTTCCAAGGAACCAGATTTTCTTGTAATTTTTTTTGAGCAATAGTTCTTTACTTTTTTGTTTGTTAAGCCACTTAACACTGACCTATGACTCATTCAAGCATAAAAAAGGCTCCTAACTAAAGGGATGAACCACATAACAGACAACTTGGCAAATAAATTTTAAATCATATCTTTAGGCACTTTGTTACTAGCAGCCTGTTGCAAAAGCACATAATTTGTTTCCATTTCTTTAGTTGAATATACGGAAAATGCCAAAGATTAACAGTTTAACAGGCATGAAATAGTGTTTTTGCAATAATGTGATTCTTGTTGGTACAAGCTGAAAACTTGGAATATCAGCATTGTGTGCAGCATATCCTTAAAGAATTTGAGGAAACTGGACAAGTGAAGAACAAAAGAAGAAGTAGCAGGCCTAAAAATCTATCTGCACCACATAAACAGTATCTGAAAGTCATGTTTCCTATTAAAAAATAGGAAAAATCCAGCAAGACCTGAGATATGCATCTGACCCTTCAGTTGACACATCTACTGTTCACTGAAGGCTCATCAAAAATGGTCTCAGTGGAAGAGTTGCTGTCAAGAAGTCATTCTTAAGGAAGAGAAACTGGGAGAAAAGGCTGAGGTATGCCAAATTACACAAGAACTGGACTGAAAATCTGTGGCAACAGGTCTGATTGAGTGATCCAAATTTGAAACTTTTTGTTCCAATCATTGTCAATATAAAGGAGGTCAGGAAAGAGGTACAACAGTGAGTGTCTATAGCCATCTGTGAAACATGGTGGAGGCTCTGTCATGGTTTCGGGGCTGTATTTCAGATGGTGTTGGGGATCTCATCAAAATTGAACACAAAATTATGAACAGAGAAAAGTACCGTTGGACTTTGATCCACCATCTGGGGGCATTCGGCCAACATCTCAAAAAGAGCTTTGAATGTCCTTCAAAAAACCATCAGAAATATTCCTGAAGACTGCTTAAAGAAAGCTTGTCTAATAAGAGTTCAGACTGTGTTGAAGAATAAAGATGGTCACACCAAATACTGACTTTCAAGCTCCTTTGAATTGTACAAACTCTGGTTTTTGCCTCGTATTTCCATGTGTGGATAGACATGTTTTAATACATTGCTGCACCTATTTCCCATTTTTCTAGCAAAATATAAACAAATGAGGGGTGGCTCATGATTTTTGCACAGTAATGTAATCTGGGAACCCCATCAGCCAGTCTGTTGGCTTCTTCTTCTGGGGGGGTAATGGCCAATTGAGGTGTTTCAGCAAAAGCAATTCCTTTTGACCTTCATCAAAAACTCTGTTAAACTCTGCTTAAATGAGATTTATTAACAACCGGTACTAAGAATCTTGTCCTTGTCTTCAGATGGAGATTAGTAGTTCGAAATAGTTAGTAATTCAGCATGAAACAAAAATAAACAGGAGGCCACTTACAGTGTCAATGACAACTGGAGCTATCTTGCTTTTGAATTAATTCATGATGTACATACCTTCACATTAACCAATGGAGCTGGTCCCCACCGCTGATGATGATGATGGCTCTGCCCTCCATAGTTGGCACTGATGTCTTTGCTTGTAGATCAGAATCCCCTGAAACATCAGTACAGCAGCTTTTGAGTTTTAAAATAACAGATGGTTGATGCTCATAAACTACCACACTATAGCAGTACTTATGACTGTGAACATGGATTAACTGGTGATTATACTCATTAGTGTGGCCTGCCACTGACTGCATCTTGGTAATGTAAAATTGTACTTCATCTAAATTCCAATTTTTAACAGAGTTGAAATTGTAGCTCAAAGTGAATAATGGAAAAACTGAACACACATGAAAGGTGTTTAGTGATTTTACAGAGGACTGTGTGCACCTCTGGCTCCCTAAGTGTGTTTATGGTCTAGTGTAGTGCCATCTTTGTCCTGTGTGCACTAAAAAAAAACGTATCAATGCATGCAATAGATTTTTTTGTTTGTTTTTTAAGCCAAAGTGCATCATTGCAGCTTCTATGAGTTTGGGCCGAGACAGACTAAAAGCAGGTGTCGCAGTCTGATTTTTTTCAGTGTGATTAGTGTTCAGAGCTTTCTCCAAATTAATGTTTTTTAAGCTCCTTTTAGACAGGCATTCCTTTCTGTTAATCCGAAAACACCTGAACATTTCACCTCCATGTCTGAATAGCACACCAGCAACCTTTCAAACACTTTTTTATTGAACAGCTTTCATAAATGTTTGACAGGTGGCAATTTGTTTTTCCCCCTTTTTTTAGAAAAATGTTATTAACGATTTCTTGGACTTCTTTTTTCTGTGAAGCACTATTTAACTTTGTTAAGAAAGGCGCTATATAAAGAAAGTTTATAACCCTTTATCTGGTGGAAAATTATATATGGTAACTTGATTTTCATCACAACAATGGAAAATTTGAAAAAAAAAAGCCAAAAAGTAAAAAGATTGTAATATTCTCAAATAACACTTAAGGGTTGAAAAATGGATAGTTAGTTAGCACAATGTAGGCAGGTATAAGATTGTTTGTGTATCTCCTGTGTCCTGAAGTGTACACCTCTATAATAAAACATAGGTCTGTTTTGGAGAATGCCCTAAATAATAATAACATATTACAGAAAAAAAATTTGCCTTGAGACAAGCTTTCAGCCACAAAAGACAGAGTGCCTTTGACAGAGAAATGCGCAGACAGTTTTTAAACAACCAAATTTCTCTCATGTATTATGAGTTTTTCCTCAATCACTTTTTTCTACAGTTTCACATGTGTTACTGCTGAAGTTAAATTGCTGCTTCTTGTTTTTTCTACAAGTTTTTATTCTGAGTTGATCACAGACCTGCAGCATCAGGCAGCAGCAGAAGCAACAGTCACACAGTAACAGTGTACAAACTGCAGCTGTTATAATGGTCTGCTCTGCAAGTGAATAAAACAAATGACCTGACTTACTCACCAGCTGACGTTACTTCAATTTAAAAACGCCAAAAGACACCTACAGCACTGCAAAGGACTCGATGCAAATCACAAGCTGGAAAAAATAAACAAAAAAAACAAGCAAAAGATGCACTTGAAGATACACTTAAAAAAAAAAAACTTTTAAAAGGCTGTTACCTAACTCATTTACTCTCTTCCCATTCTCAATCACATTAGTTATGAGGGAATCAGAAAAGACAGAGGAAAATACACATCCTATGTTTGTCTAATGAGCTGACGTTTATTTCACTAATCTTACTTTTAGCTAAAGCAGATTAATTTACCAGTTAAAGTGTCAGAAATATGCGACCAGCCCCACTAACAGCCACAGACAGTCACTCCAGCGTTGCAAATGTATTAAAAGAAAGGTGCACTTTAAAATATGAAAATGCTATGAGGTAAAAACCTCAGGTTATTCTACCTCAAACAATTTACTTAAGTGACTGACTTAAACATTAGCTAACAGGGAGTAATAAAATGCGAATGTAATGTTAACAGGAGCATGCAAGAATGTAGGAAATCATCTAATACTGTTAAGACAAAAATATTTGTAATATTTGTGAGTATCAGTCACCAACATCAAAGACCTGGCTTATGTAAAATATCTCACTCAACACAGGTTAACATTCTTTTTTAGCTGTTCAGTTTACAGTATAGAGATGTAAAGCAGTAAGCAGAAAAACAAGTCAGAAGAAAATACACTTAAAAATAATAATAATAGTAATAATAATAAGAATAATAATATGCCAACCTTTTGCTGAGGGGCTGTTATCTGTTAAATTTAGATCTTTTCTCTGTTGTCCTTTTGCTGGCACTTCAACTGGACGGTTGAAATTTTAATTTAAAAAGAAATCTCCTCTGCCATTGGTCAGTTTTTCCCTGGCAGGTTTACTACTGTAAAATGGAATTACAGTAGTGAGCCCATATTTTCCCACAATCCTTTGCCATTTACAGTAAATTACTGTATAAACCTATTACAGTATTTTTCTATTGGTATTACAGTATAATACTGTTAAAATTGTAAAAATCGGTTACAGTGAAGAGTTTCTCAAAACAAAGAAATGGGACATTCTTCAATGGCCATTTCACTCATCTGAGATCAACTTAATAGAGCATGCTTTTCAGTTACTGAAGACAAAACTGAATGCAGAGAGACCCACAAACAAGCAGCAACTGAAGGTGGCTGCAGTTAAGGCCTAACGGAGCATTTCAAGGCAGGAAACAGCATTTGGAGATGTATATATGTTGTAGATTTCTGGCGGTCATTGACTGCAAAGGATTTTCATCCAAGTATAAAAAACAATTCTTAGATTTAAAATTATGTTAGTTTGTCTCTGTCTTTAATAAAATACTGGCAGCCGCCAGGGCTACCCATCGCCCTCTCCTCCAGAGGTCACCGAGATTCAAACTACTGTTTAGTAGATGCACCTATGGTATAAATTTAAAAGTGGTATGTCAGTTTGTTCTGAAGTTGTCGCATTCACAAGATTTTCAGGAAACTTGACCTAAGACCTTGATCTCGAGGTCGAGGTCACAGAGATTCGAACTTGTCCGACACTTTTAGTAGATGCACCTATGGTACAAATTTGAAAGTCCTAGGTGACTTCCTTCTCGAGTTATCGCATTCAGAAACTTGGGTGTCCACTCAGTGAAGTGACTAAGAACTCAACACTCATGTTGCACAGTTTCAAAAATTAGAAGATGATGACTCTTGAGAGGCACACAACTGCCAAACAGCATTTAAACCACCCTAAGAATGAAAGGTAAAGCATTGTTTGATTTGATAGAAAAAAAAAAATTAAACAGCAGATCTTTTTCTTGGAAAAAACATTGTGGGAATTTTGTTGGCTTTCCAAAAAAGGCAGAAATTTCACATGTTCCACATAAAAATAAATAAATAAATTGAAGGTATTCCATCATATGTAATTTTGAACCTCTCTCTCAACATTTGAGGTTACTGCTCTTATTGTAGTCAGTGTAACAAAACATTTGAAAAGGCTTTTCCACATGAATGCTGGTGTTTTCCAGTCTTTCCAGCAGAGCTGAGGCTGGCACATTTCCATTTCTGTTCACTTCTAAAAAAGATCTCGTAGGTGCTGCTGGCTGATAAGATCTTGCTGCTGAAGTATATACGTATAGTACGAACTGCAAGATAAGATAAGCGGGAAATGGATTTTTTTTCAGACTTCCGTGTATATGAGCATTTACATTTTTTATTTCATATTTTTTTTCTTGGTAGTAATATTTGCATGCAGTTGCGGTTAAGTGGAGTTGGAATTGGTTTGCATTTCTCTGCTCACAAGTTGCCTGTGCTGTCTATAATTTTTAGATTTATGAGTTTATGTTTCAGTTCCCACACTCAGTAAAAACTTTAGGTTCTCAGCACTAAATTGGATGATGTATACCTCACATTATCTATGCATTGTCTCCAGTCAGGTTAGCGTAGCTTGGCATTAAGAGTTCATGTGTGGCACATAACTCCTCGTAAATCAACAGAGTATCACATAAACAAATAAGAGGCAAAGTGTCCACCTGTTTGGGCACATAATCTTTTGTAAGCACACTGGGCACTTTCTGTCCAGCACAAAACAGCACACATATAGTCAACGTTTAGCCAAATGCTCCTCTATGCCATACACAGAGGAGCATTTATCAGCAGCTACAAAGGTATGCTTTTTCCTGCATGACAGGATGGATGCCAAACTGATGCTGCAAAGAGCAAACATAAGCTAGAAGACCCTTGCAAACACTCAGATTGACAGCTATGAAGTCCAAGGACCCATAATTGTTGTTATTACACTATTTTCTAGTCTAACTGAAAGACATAGTAGCCACTAGCCACCATGTGCTTTTGGAACCAGAAGTGACCATATTTGGACAAAAGAGTTGCGTTTATAAACTGTATATAAAAAAAAGTTGGCATAAGCCACCCTGCCATTACACATTTGTAAAATAAAGTTATGTGAAGCCTCAAGTTAAGAGCTTTTGGCACCACTGTCTTAGGTTTTTGAAACCAGAGGTCCCAAGCGTGTCACAGATCTGACTGTGAAACTGAGGGACACTGCATGTTCACTGCTAACAACTTATCAGTCAAAAATCAGTGGAAAATCAGCATCCCTGGTTTAACCTCCTTTCTGACCATAATGGGGATCATAATTTATAAAATGAACATCATGTTTTATTCAGTAAGATTTGAAACTAGTGTTTGAGCCCATAAACTTATCAGCAAAGTGTTTACTGATATCACAGAGCAAAGGAGCCAAAGGCCGTTTTCTCTTTGGCATTTTTGTAACCACAGGCCCCCCTGTTGGCCATTGAAAAGAATGCAGGTTTAAATGTCTGTGTAGGTTCTCAGTCATCCAGGACATGGTAGTCTAAGGGTTTGAAAGAAGGCAACTGGACTTCTTTAAGTTGTTTGAAACAACTTAACAACTTAAAGAAGTCCAGTTGCCTTCTTTCAAACCCTTAGACTAATGCAGGTTTAAGTCAGCAAGCATTGGCTTTACCTGAAAGCAAAGTCCATCTTTTATATATACAGTTGTCTATGGTTGAGTTCTAAAACTGGTAAGCTTGATTAGCAAGCTGCATCCATAGACATCACACAGGTACACATGTCTGTTAATTATTGCCAAGTAATATACAAATAAAATGCAAATTCCTTAGTCGGGTTGCAGAAAGTCTGACACTGACCTTACAGACGTTAGGTGGCAAAAAAAGTCTCTGGATAAAATGCTAATGTTGCTCCATATCTGATTTTTTATACTGTGAACACCAACAAAGTTTCTTCCACATACCTAAAAGCCTGGACAAAACTAAAACTACATGCACTGCAAGACTACCAACATTAGGTTAGCACTCACTGGCCACTTTGTTAGGTATACCTGTTCAACAGTTCATTAAAGGAAATATCTTGTCAGCCAATCGCATGGCAGCAACTCAGTTCATTTAGGCATTTAGACATGATCAAGACGACCTGCTGATGTTCAAATTGAGCATCAGAATGGGGAAGAAAGGAGATTTAAGTGACTTTAAACATGGCATGGTTGTTGGTGCCAGATGTGGTGGTCAGAGTATTTCAGAAACTGCTGATCTACTAGGATTTCCCACACAAACATCTCTAGGGTTTACAGAGAATGGCCAGAAAAAGAGAAAATATCCAGTGAGCGGCAGTTTTCTGGGTGAAAATGCCTTGTGGATGCCAGAGATCAGAGGAGAATGACCAGACTGCTTTGATTTGATAGGAAGGGAACAGTAACTCAAATAAACACTCGTTACAGCCAAAGTATGCAGAAGAGCATCTCTGAACATACACCATATCACACCTTGAAGCAGATGGGCTACAGGAGCTGATGGTGTATTGTGTGAGGGATATTATCTTGGCACACTGTAGCGCCCTTAGTACCAATCAAGCATTGTTTAAACACCACAAACTTCCTAAGTATTGCTGCTGACCACATCCATTTCTTTATGACCACACTGTATCCATCTTCTGATGACTGCTTCCAGCAGGATAACGCAGCATGTCACAAAGCTTAAATCATCTCACACTGGTTTCTTGAACATGACAAAGAGTTCACTGTCCTTAGATGGCCTCCACAGTCACCAGATCTCAGTCCAATAGAGCCTTTAGGATGTGGTGGAGCGGGAGATTAGCATCATGGATGTGCAGCGAAGAAATCTGCAGCAACTATGTGATGCTATCATGTCAATATGAATCAAAATCTCAGAGGAATTTTTTCAGCACCTTGTTGAAATTGTGCCATGAAGAATTAAGGCAGCTCTGAAGGCAAAAGTGGGTCCAGTCCAATGACTGTAGAATTTTTTTTTAATACAGTCATTGGTATTAACAAGGAGTACCTAATCAAGTGGCTAGTGAGTGTAGTGTCCCAGCTTGTCCTCGGGAGGGCAGTATACGGATAATTTGAGTGAAAGTAAACGAAGAAGTATATGGCGGAAGAAGTTACAGCAGTCACCCTGCTGCAGTCAGAGAGCAACAGTAAACGAAACAAACACGAGTGAGTAGTAAAAATGTACTACAGGAGATAAAACGGGGAGGGTTAGTTTGTGTCTGGATTAGTGCGCTTCTCTAATTAATGCTTGCAGTGATGTTTGTAACCCGCTGGCTCCTAAAACAAACTGCTAGGAAATAACCCCTTTTTTCTAACACTAGTACAGTCTCTGTCAGCACCAGACTCCCATTTAAAAATCGCTTAAACCGCTTAATTTTTATGTGTTAATTTCACACTCACTGAAAGACATGCACTCCTAAGGCATTTCACACATAACCAAGATTTTCTAACTGCCATCGCCTTCCAGTTTGGCAGACTATCCATTGTGCCAGGGTAAAACACACAAAGGCAACCAATGAAACAAAACTGGTGTATCCCGAATGACATATGGGACCCTGAAAATCTGGAAAATGTCTTTACTCGTAGCTTGTGTGGTTAGTGCAGTGACAAGCAAGTGAAGCAAACTTTAATTTGACTATTTTCGAATGGAGGCTGGCCTGTTTATGAAAACTGGAGAATTAAATGTTTTTCAGCTTGATTATTGATGCTTAAATGATGTTTGATGTTAAGCTTTGTAATATTAGTTCTTAACCTGTGAATGCACTGTCAGGTAATCATCTTTTTTTTTTTTTTGGTAAGGTTTAGGGCATGTCTGCAGGTTGTGTGAGATGGGTGCTAAGCCATGCAGTGAGAACGGTGTCTGGTGGGAGTCCAGTCTATAGGCCACCAGCCTTAGGATTTACAATATGCAGCGAAAGATATAACATCATCGCTGCCTCCTGGAGATGGTCTGCTTTCTCCACTGAAGTACACAATACAGAACAAACTCCAGCCGTGCCAAAGATGAAAAAGCAAGATCCCCGAGCTAATGCCTCGATCAGCAGCATCGGCCGTAAGATCCCTCAGCGTCAGATACAGGTGATAAGTGCAACTGGTGAGAACCTGGGCCTCATGCACCGTGCAGATGTGATCAGAATGATGGATGAGGAGGGTCTCAAATTGGTACTACTCAGTGAGCACAAAGACCCGCCAGTCTACCAGCTGATGAGCGGCAAACAGATCCATGAGGAGCAGCTGAAAATGCGGGAGAAGAAGAAAGAGAAAGCAGGTATGTGGTCACCAGAGGATTTTCTGAAGGATGTCTCAGTTCCTAAAATGTATCTGCCGGACAGAGGAGAAGGGAGACGAGGTGAGCTATAATTGAGGATCTTCAGTTGTATCCTTTACAGAAGTGTTGTCATCTTGAACATATTAAAGAGACATGGTACACAGCCATACCTCACTCCTTGCATTCCTTCCTCGCTCTCCCTGTTTGCATCTTTGGTGAAAAGGACTAAGACTCCAGCAGAGGATGTGAGGAAAGGAACTGAGGATGTACAAACTGAGAAATGAGAAAAGAGGCAGAACCCAGATCAGTTTAAGGTCCCTCCAAGGGTTAGGGGGTTACATTACAATTCACCAAAGTCATTCCCTTGGCTTGAAATTGTCCATAATTGTACATAACTTTTGGGGTTACAGGTTGATTTTGTTTTGCAAAAAAACAGCTGCAAGTCCAAAAATAGTTGTAAACACTGTAATTTTACTCTTAACAGACAAACAGCAGAAAATTGAACAAGTACCATTTTTGTATTTATTTTAAACTAGCTGATCTCAGGATCATCAGAATTTGTATATGTGAAACAAAATGTAAGATGTAACATTAAATTTGGCTGATCGTATTTTCTCCTCCAGTTCATGTGCAGGTGAAGGAGCTCAGCTTTTCAGCTGGCATCGCATGTCATGACCTCGCCACCAAGCTGAAACAGGTGGAGAGCTGGTTGGAGAAGAAACACCATGTGAAGATCACTCTGCGGGCAGGACGCGGCGAACCTGCAGTTAACCTGGTGAGGAAGAACCCTTTATAAATTAAAGCAAATGATTAGATTATTCTTTTATAGTAGGGGTGTGAGTTGAGACTAAATATGACTGGACACAGATACTCTAAGTTACATACAGTGATTAACAAATTTATTAGACCACCATCAGTGTAAGGTTTATGCCACAGCTGCTCTAAATTAACAGTATTTGTTATTACCAAAATAATTTTTATGTTTCTGTAATAGTTAATCCTCCAGTATGCACAAGCTCTTAAATCGAAATAATATTTTTATTGATAGAATGTAATTATTGTTTTGTTTTTTGATTACAGTTATTTACTTCCTGAACAGAAAAATAAATTTTAGTGGTTTAATGTTATGCTTGACTAATTTCTGGCTTCTCTGAGAAATCCCCAGTGTCGGCTCAAATTTGGGTATAAAAAAGTGAATTCAGTTTATTTGCCTAAAAAATAATATAATTTTTAGTTTTAAACAAGTTTTTGACAGATTTAAAAAATATTTGTGTTTTCTTGTTTTTATGACAGGTGGTTTAAAATGTGTTAAGTACTGCACATCCAAAATATTATACAGTGAGGGGAAAGTATATTTAGGCATGGCGAGCAATAACCTTTTATATTTATATAAATGTATCTTTTTTTACCCCTGTTATTGCTTCAGAAATATATAAATGTCAGACAAAAATGGATGTTTCCAGCATTATGACCCCCTTAATACCTATGAAACTGTTCTAGATAGTCAAAATACACTGTAAGATTTTAGTTATTCTGCCAATCCAAACCATATCTATATGCATAAGAGCTCAATTTAGGCATCTGCTGGTTTTTGGGTAATAGCAGAGTTCACTTAAAGATTTAATAGTGACCAAAAAACTACATGTATAGATAAAACCACTGCATAGTTATTCACAGTGTTTAATTACTTAAAAAAATCATTGTACAGCAGTTTAAGGCTGTTTATACCAAGAATATTAAAGCAAATAGAGGCCATTTATAACTTTGAAAATTAAATGAAGTCAAATACACTGAAATAAATCCAGTGTAATTCACACTCCAGTAAGAATTACTTAAGCATTCAGTACTTTTATACATTTTCTTCTTGCCAGTCTCTCTCTCTCTCTCTTTCGTTGTTGGCTTTTACCTTAATTGCTAACAGAGTGAAGGGCTTCCTTAAAATCTTTCTAACAGAAAAATCTTTGTGTTTTCTTTCCACAGGATGCCACTCTGGAGCAAATTGTGGAACAAATGGAAGTAATGGTGGGATTTGTCTCCAGGCCAAAAGTGATACGTGATGGTCAAGCAGCCATGTGCATCCTCCGACCGCCTTCAGCAAAGGAACTGTCACAAAAAGGAAAGAACAAGGCTGCAGAAGCAAAGCCTGCCAACTCCACTTCAAAAGCCACTCAGAGTGAAACGTCCCCTGTTGGCAGCACAGACACAACAGAAGGGTCCATACAGCATTGATGTGACAGAAATAAAACTTATTCACAAAAGAAAGTGGGAGTCTGTGCCTGCATGCCACAGTTGGTTCCTCAATCAGACTCTGTAGTTTAAAAGTATATAACCCAGCGCATGGATGGACTACTGAATGAGGCCCACGGGGCACCAGACCAAGGCCCAAGGGGTCATGGTGCCTTTGGCCAAGGACACACAAACACAAAATTACATAAAAGAGCCACAAAGCAATTTTAAACAGATGCAAAATAGCTTCAAACACAAGATGACAACAAGAAACACAAAAGGTTTGTAGTCAAAAAAGATCCAAAACAGCTGCAAGGAGAAACAAAAAGATTTTAAATGGGCATCAAAACCCCAGGGATACAAAATGTCTATAAATTAAACTATTAAAAGACCTAAAACAACAAGAAACATTTGCAAAATAACAAAATTAAGAGACACAAATAGAGGGTGCAAAATGCAGATATGTGAAGCAGAAATGCAACACAATCAGAAAGAGACACATCATGAGCCAAATACAAATAAAGTTTTCAGTTTCTTGGTGTCTTATTTTCCTGCTTCCATGTGAGGGGGAAGGAGCCTGTTGTTTCATAATCTATCCATGATAAAGGGAGGTTTGATTATAAAGTGTGGTGTGCAATGACAAAAACATACAGGAAGAGGAAGTGTCCTTTGCAAGAGGCTGAAAACTACCTCTCTCTAGTACTACATACAATGGGAACAGCCTTTGAACACCTCATCCAGATTTTGAATTGAAGCTATACGACACTGATGGACCGATCTGAAAAATAACCTAAAAAATAATGAAGTTATTTAATCATAATCATTTATAAAATGATTGGATCTTTATTCTTAGGTGCCTTAGGAAGTAGTAGCTCTTTAAATAAGGCTTTGAATCTTACTGGTAAAATCACACAGCAACGCATTCATATTGACAGTCGTTTTGTGCTTCATCCTTGCCAGGTCTACTAGCTCAAAACCCGACCAAACACCCGGAGGCAGTGGAGAGCATTACAGCATTTTGGGTATAAATGCATGTTTTTCATTTAAGACAAGGGTTTTTATAGATCTACCTAAACTGTGGACAAAAAAAATCAACCTGTGGCAGCCAAACTCCACAATGAAGACAGCAGCCCTGATAGGCAAGTAGAAGACTAGTTGTTTTTTTTGGGGGGGGGGGGTTTATGATAATTGATTCAGCATTATTAGACGTAAAGTAAAAAAAATCACTACTGACAGCTGCAGTATTTAGAGTACCCATCCACTCTTCATTAGCAAAAACCTAAATCAAACTTTATCCATGTTTAGACACGCATCAGTTTTTGCTGTTTATACAGAGTCCAGATTAATAATGAAACTGAGTCTCTGGATCCAGAAGGATAGATCTGGATCTGGATTAATTTATATTTTCTTGAGAACATCAAGATGTCTTCAATGTTTTCTTATTTACTCTTGATGCATGCTCAATAATCCAGGTAAAAGAATCCCAAAAAGTTGAATCTGTTCATCTGGACGTGGCGTTTTTTAGTGGGAGAAACATTTCGTTACCAACTGGTAACTTCTTCAGTCTCAGCTGACTGCAGGCTTCCCCAACCTTATAAACAGTACATTGTTCAGTTCACCAGGGAGGATATGAAAAATGACGGGCTAGCCTTCTTAGACTGTGAGATTTCCATCAGCAATGGGCGACATTTGAAAGTTA
>VUQS01074878.1:0-11673 GCA_015108495.1 Heterochromis multidens
TATATATATATATATATATATTCAATAATAATTACGGTTAACACAATCCCAAGGGGTACCTGGACTTGCCTCATGGCATACCAGTGTGCCATTAGTTCAGGTAATACAGCATCCGGGGGTACTGGTGATATATGAAATGAGTTTCGTAAGCAACAAGTACAGATTCTAACTTTAAAAATTATTGTTATTAAAAGAAATCACATTACAGTGTTTCTGAAATTGAGTTGAAGCATCTCCCATTTTTAAGAAACATCTACTAGTGAGTGATGAATATTGTTATCGCCACCCACTTGGGGAAAAACATAAGCAACACATTTTTCTTTGCTTGGAAAAGTAATCTGTGCTCCATGTAGCAGACAGTAACTGGTTAAGTTTGGGAAGTGGAAGTGACCAAGGATAGCAGGGATAGTAGGAAGAGGTTGTGCTGAAAAACAGTCACTCACAGCAGCTCATTTAAAACTAGCACAGTCTGAGACCAAATACCTCTGCCAAGGCTGAAAATTCCATCTACACCATGCATGAACTGAGATCTTTGATTCAGAGTGATATCTGGATCCAGATTAGATTGTGATTTTTTTTTTTTTCATTAGAACAAGATGTCTTCCAATTTTTCCTATTTCAGTATGATGTGTATTTGTGAAGATATGTTAAGAAATGCCCCAATAACTTTTTGAGAAAAACTTAAACACAAACAAACAAAGATATCAACAGCCAATCATATTACCTCCACAGTGGAGGTAAAATGTAAATGTGTTTGTTGGGGGAACTATAAATTTTGTTAAACATTACTGGTTCCACTTACTAAGACACATTTAGATTAAACCCATTTTGTTACTTTGTTGGTACATATTACATTTAGTATCCATATATCAAATCAATAGTATATACACTCGCCAGACACTACATAGACCTTGCTAATACTGGGTTGGACCCCCTTATGCCTTCAGACATGCCTTAATTCTTTGTGGCATTGAGTCAACAAGGTGCTGAAAACATTCCTCAGAGATTTTGATTTCACGTTGTTTATGTCAAATTCTGTCCAATTTGATGAGTCCGTGCAAATTGTAGCCTCAGTTTCCTGTTCTTAGTTGACTTCAGCGCGTTGTCTTGGCCGTGTCTACATGCCTAAATGCGTTGAGTTGCTGTCATGTTATTGGCTGATTAAATGTTTGCATTAATGAGCAGTTGAACAAGTGTACCTAATAAAGTGTTTAGTATATGTGCATATAACAGAAGATAATGTGATCCTCTAAATGAAGCAGTACAACATGAAAGGGAGTTAAAATCACTGACTCCTTTGCACGTAGGTACATGCTGCACTGCACTCGCCTGCAGAGCTGACTCAGGGCTTCTGACAATGACAGAGGGATAATAGTATTTCATGTCCACTCAGATCGCAAAATACAGTAATCAGAGGAATGATTACTTTAATCACTAGGTGTGATTAATGTGAAGGAATGTGACACACCTGCAGATCTGAGCTTGTAAAATAGTGCATTATATACATGTAATGGCTGACATGTTGTAAACAACACAGTAGAACTAAACACATTTTATACTCAGAAGCTGACATTTCTTTGTAATTAACTTTAAATACAACCCCAATTCCAAAAAAGAAGGGACACTGTGTAAAATGTAAATAAAGACAGAATGCAATGATTTGCAAATTTCATAAAACCATATTTTATTCACAATAGAACACAGAAAAAATATAAAATGTTTAAACTGAGAAAATGTGCCATTTTAAGAAGAAAAAAAAGGTCATTCTGAATTTGATGGCAGAAGCACATCTCAAAAGAGTTGGGACAGGGGCAACAAAAGGCTGGAAAAGGAAACAGCTGGAGAAACATTTTGCTACTAATTAGGTTAATTGGCAACAGGTCAGTAACATTATTGGGTATAAAAAAGCATCTTAGAGAGGCAGGGTTTCTCAGAAGTAAAGATAGGCATAGGTTCACCAATATGCAAAAACTGTCTACAAATTGTGGGACAATTTCAAAAAGTTCCTCAACATAAAATTGTGAAGACTTTGAATATCTCATCATCTACAGTACATAACATCACCAAAAGATTCTGAAAATCTGAAGAAATCTCTGTGTGCAACAGACAAGGCCAAAAATCAATATTTGATGCCCGTAATCTTCAGTTCCCAGTTTATGGGCTGTTAAAAGAAGATGTGGTGCTATACAGTGGTAAATATGGCACTGTCAAAACTTTTTTGAAACATGTTGCCGCCATCAAATTCATAATGACCTCATTTTTTTTCATTCTGTTTTTGTTTAGATTTTACATAACAGCCAAATTGTTTTGGAAATGGGGGTGTATACTATCACATAACTTTTTTTTTTCCCTAGAGATGAATCTTGGAGTATTGTTTGATTTGGTACAGTGCTTGTTAAAGCAGCATCATATCTACACTGCAGGACATATCAGATAGGTGTGTACAGATTTCAGCGGGGCTCTTGTTTAGTCTTTGTTCCGCATTAGAGGCCCCAGCAATGCAAGGTCTTTATCTCCACCTGAGTTTCTTAATCTGTCAAACATATGATTCCTGAATATGAAAATAGAATTGTTTAAGGCTGTACTCTTGATGTGCACTGCAAGTATAATTTTGCAAGTAGTAAGCTATTCCTTTTCTGATGGAAATGTGTGCTTTTTTTTTTAAAGTTTTCTTAAAATTTTAACTCAAACAACCACTAAAACCAAACTGGTACCTTTTCAGTAAAGGTAAACAAAAACGGCATCTGTCATGTCGTCTTCAGTAAGTTCTGGGTGGCTTTGTAGGTGGTTTTTACAGTTTAAGCACCTTCGGCTGCCACTTGTGCTCAAAATTTTGAATGTTGAAATTTAAGATATAAGTTAAAAAATACACAGTTAAAGTAGCCTAACTGGCCCTGTAGTCAACAGAAAAATGTAGTAAGCTAAGTTAATAAATAAAACTGGAGAGGGCATTACCGAGCAGAGCGATGCTAATCCAGAGTCCATCCATCCATTTTCTTCTGCTTATCCTATTCTGGGTCGTGGGGGGGGCTGCAGCCTATCCCAGCTGCCATAGGGTGAGAGGCAGGGTACACCCTGGACAGGTCACCAATCTGTCACAGGGCAAACACAGAAAGAGAGACAACCATGCACACTCACACTTATGGGCAATTTAGAATCACCAAATAAACTGACCCCACTAACTGCATTTCTTCAGACTGTGGGAGGAAGCCAGAATACCCGGAGAGAACCCACGCAGACATGAAGAACATGCAGATAGATGGATTTGAATCCAGAACCTTCTTGCTGTAAGGCAACAGTGCTAGCCACCATGCCACCATGCTGCCCACTAATCAGGAGCCTCATTTGTTAAGATCAGTTTTATAAATTGTTGGCAAGTGATCTTACCTTCAATCAAAGTCTGAACTTGACATACAGTAACTGATATTCCTTCATGTGGCAACCCAGGATGCTATATTCTATAACTCATGTTTTAAATAATAATATAGTACACAAAACTGTTTTTGCATTATTAGAAGACACTGAAAACGGCTTTCAGGGAAGGGAATGACTTTGTTTTTGCACAAGAAAATCCAAAAAACAAAAGTCATTGACCAAAAGCTTTTATTTTTTAGTCAATAGCCACTAAAATCCCAATTTTAACTTAAAGGTGCATCATTTTAGAAAAATGTTTAGAATCTGATTTTAGCAAAGCTATGAATGTACAGCATCTTTTATGAACTGGACGATCAACTAAGTTCAAGTATAAATCAAAGGATTTTTCAACATAATTGTTTTACAAAAACATTTGATAAGCTGTGTGTGGAAGCATTCAGAGTTTACAAAGATAAACATAACTCGGCACTTGTGTTTGGAGCCAGCAGTTATTTCAGTCGATTAAATGGTTGGTCCAGCACTTTTGTCAGGAGTGGAACATGTCAATAAAAGCATGGATTATGGAAATTATGGCTTTCCAGTGAAGAATAATACAGAAATTATTGGTTTGCCCATTGGTGGAATTTCTTCTAATGCAAGGCACAAATCACATCAAACATCCAATTGTAAAAGAAAGTCAGAACAGAACAACTGTAACGTTAATGACTAAATTCCTGATAGCATTAGCTTTAGGCTCAAGAGCTATGATACTGTTAGCATGCACCAAATAATAGGAAATCAGTTGTATGCTGGTTAACATGCTAACATGTTCATTTCTGTAAACATATGCAGAATTTGTAGGAAAAGGACAAGAGTTTAGGTATTGGATGTTTTCTGTTTCCATTTGGATCCACTTATTGTCCGAGCTTTATTGACCAATCATGTTTGAGCAAGCCTGGGCTGCATGCAGATAAACAGTCCATGGGGTTTAGCCTGTGGATTGCTGAAATGCAATCTTAAAACCACCAGCTATCGTGTGACAATGATTTGGCTTTCAACAGGAAGACTTGGTCTGAATATCAGTTGGCAACACCTGAAACCAGAAATTTATCTGAGGTTAAGGCTCTCTTCATCTAAAATGATTTGCTTGGATTGCTTTGTTGCTAGTGGTTCTGGTTGCATAGGTAACCCTCTACACACTCCAGTGTCAATCAGTGGTATCCTTCGCTTCCATTGCTAGTCGCTTCAAAGTTGAGAACAGTTTAATTTGGGAGTTTAATTTTCTGCCTACCTTGCGCCTCTTGTTGCTGCAAGTTACTGAATTTCAGACATTCTTTGGTCTCTGGCTGTTACATTTCTGCTAATTTCTTCCTGTTTGGATACCCCTTAAGTCTACAGAATAGCTGATGGATTCCCAGATTATGAACTTGCTAAAGAATTTTTAAAAAGTCAGTATTTGCACCACAAAGTCCCTTCATCTGTCAGTGAAATAAATTTGTAACATTTCACTGGAAACAACACTGAAGTGGATAAGCCGTTAAAAAAATTATGATGGAGGGCTGGGTTGCTATTATAGATGAAAAAAAAAATGCTTTGTATAGTCTCAGAAAATGGAAATACTAACATGTAACACAAGTATCTACATTGTACTACTCTTACTATTAAATAGTAGGCATACAAATATGCAGGTTGGTCTCAGGCTGGCCGCAGCTGGGGCTTTTCTGTATGGAGTTTCCGTGTTCTACCTTTGCCTGCATAGGTTTCTTCCGGGTACTTCATCTCCCTCCTACAGTCCAAAGACATGTCTGTTAGGTTAATTAATGATTCTAAATTGGCTGTGGATGTGAGGTAGATAAAATGTTTGAGGTGTCTAGAATAATATGCTGTATGAATATATGGTTACATGTGACTTGTAGAGTAAGGAGCTTCCAGTGGTCAGTAAGACTAGAAAAGCGCTATTTAAATGCAAGTACATTACATTACATTGTTACAATAAAAGTTAAATGATAAGATCTGTATTAGTGCAACTACTCTTACTCATAACAGCATTTCACATATTTCCTTATCATTTCCTTATCACTGCTGATGTCATAAAGAGATGAACAGAAGATGTCTGTATTTGTGTGCAGGCATGTGAATGAGTCATATATGCACACATTTGCACAAATGACGAAGTGTGTGTGTGTGTGTGTGTGTGTGTGTGTGTGTTTGCACCTGCCTCCCTGGGAGGAAACATCTGCTGCAGAGTGTCAGAGGCCACCTGTCGGACTCTATCCTGCAACTGACTGACCAGCCTTCAGAAATGATTTACTATCTGCATGAGCTCGGGCTGCAGCAGAAAGATCTGTGTGAGGAGGAACAGCTGTCTTGTTACACGCTGCCATGGCCTTCTGTCTGAGACAATGCAGATTCACACTGTTTGTCCGAATGAAACCCACTGGGTCAAATATGGAAGCAGCAGGAAATCTTCTCTGCATGCTGGAAGTAACAGATTAACAAGGTTTTTGAACATGCCCGAAGACTTGAAATTGTTAAATGAAGCTTTGCAGACTGGAAATCACCTGACGTGCCAAAAATGGCCTTAAATTTCTCAGAAAAGCACAATTCACGGAGCAAGAAGAAAATGAATAATGAACAATTCTACTAAACCATTTTTAATAATTACTTTTTTAAACACTTGGCTTTTTTACAGGCATGCTAGCAACTAGCTATGGAGATAGTAATACTGGTCAGTCTTTGGACCAATTGGGTGCAGATGGAAATCTGTCTGCATCTGCTAGATTGTAAGCAAACAGCAAATCCACCAACTGAATGACATTGCATTGGTTGTTTGGTCCTATCTTCTGAAATGTCCCATAAAAACTTTTCTAAGGACTTCTCTAAGGACATGTACAGGGTAGTTTTGCTCAAAATTACTAACAGAAAATTGAAAAATCTGCATTTGGAGGAGGGTGTGCAGATGGATGGATGGATGGATGGATGGATTTCTATTGAAGGTTTGATACTTGAGAAACAGCAAGAAATGGGGGGCGAGAACATGGACAGATTATGTTTTTCATAAAGATTCACATTTTTCCTTTGAAGTCTACAGGTGTTGAGTGATATTCTTAGTAAATATTAGTGAAATATTCCTTTATGTTTTTTGGTTGTTGGCACAAGATGAGGTAAAAATGGTCTTGTTGAGCACTGAGTGCTTTACTTGTCCATTCACTGCCCTGACCTTTCATCATAATACATTTTTTAAAACCCTTCTTTGATACTGAAGCTTAGCCTTATGTGTTCTTCTTGTTTTGCCTCAGAAGAACTTGTTTGGGATTGTGATATTGCGTTAAAGCATGTGGGTATATGACCTCATTATTCCAAGCTATGAAAGTAAATAAATTTAAGAAAAGGCTCCAGGCTCTGGGTGTACAGAGCACCATTGTGCTGAGCAGCTTGCAGGTGTCTTTTAGGTTTTGAAGTTACATGTTTCTTCCAAATTTCAAAGTGCCATAATTTAGATTTAGCAATCTGGTACCAGTTCCAGAATTATAACTTCATCAGCAGTCCAGTCACACATATGTATGGCCCAAGTGATTCTGATGAAAGAGCTAAGTCTGATAGAATTTTATTGCATCTCATCAATCTATCTTTTACATTCAGACTGACAAACAGCACAGGTTTAATGCTTTTTTTTATTCTCAAACCATGTTTGCATGGATTCATCTCTAGAATTGTACGCCATTGTTTTTTATTATGCACAGTGACAGGTCCAGAAGCCTGAAAGAAACCCCAAAGAAACAGTGGAGAAAAAGGCTTCCTTAGCAGGTAAGCAGTAGGGAGCCACAAGATGCAAAAATGGAAGTTTTTAATATTCTTGACATACAGTATGCACAGATAAAGGCACGAGATGTGCAGCATCAAGATAGCAATGCTGAAATTTCTCTAGAATTAGTAAAACAGGATATGAGAAAGGAAAATCTGTAATAAAGTGAAACTGTGGATGCAGAAAATGAAAATGACACAAACCAGCAAATGGGATGCTCACTCATCTTATCTATTAAACTCTTCACGCTGCTTAAGGAGGAGCATTGAGCCTGAAATGCACTGACTCCAGGGCAGGTGTCATTTAG
The DNA here is from genome assembly GCA_015108495.1 of Heterochromis multidens. NCBI lineage: Eukaryota > Metazoa > Chordata > Actinopteri > Cichliformes > Cichlidae > Heterochromis > Heterochromis multidens. The sequence goes on from VUQS01074878.1 coordinate 7,467, forward strand.
TGCCTGTATTCATGCAGCATATCAGAAGGTTTCAGCTTTTTTGCATCTTACAGCCCCCTCATCCTTTGAGCAGTTGCAAACTGTGGAATACAATATCAGAATTAACTGAGATGTTTTATTTTAATGTGTTATTTAGTTGCCATACACTGTATTGTCTCTCACTGTTTGCACATGCAAAGGTCATGTGTTATGATCTTGGAAAACACTTATTTAGCCTCAGGTAGAGCCAGAAAAAAAGCTGTCCTAGTCCTAGTTTTTTTTTTTGTCTGTTTCTTTGTTTTTTCAGAAAATAAAAGGCAACATAAGTGTGTGTAAAAGCGTAAATTTACAGTGCGTGATAAATGTGCTGTGTCCATATCTGATCACTGTATTATGTAGTCAGTAGAGGGCGCTAACAGCCCTGTTTCCTTGGGCTGCAGGTCAGTGAGGAGCAGCTCATGGCGTAAACAGCAGGAACTGCGTCCTGCATGCCCTTAGTGATTATTTATGACTGTCGTTTACAGCCTAAACCATTGAATACAATATTATTATTATTATTATTATTATTATTATTATTATATAATAATAATAATAATAATAATAATAATAATAATAATAGAGCAAAAACAAACCAGTGCATAAAACTTGAAACAGAAACACATTTCTGTCCATATAGAAAAACTTTTTTGTCTTTAACTAAACAGCCATTTTTGCTGAGAGTGCTATAAAAATGACAAATACGAGCTACTGTGTGAGCAAACGTCAATAATAAATCCATCAGCTGTCCTCCCTTTTCCCGCCCCTCTCTCCATTGGCTCACTACCACAGACGTTCCACCCCAGGTGGGCTGTGATTGGTCCGCTGAGCTGGCCGTCACCGAGAGCTCTGGCTTTGGGTAGAGGGACGCACGCCGCTTCTCTTCCCTGCTGCTTAGTACGTCGAGCGGCGGAGGGAATTGGAGTTTGTGCGTCTTGTTGTGCGTCCGTGGACCAAACAGCAGCAGCAGCAGCGGTGCGCTTTTCCTCCTCCAGAGCCGCAGGCATCCCGGGGAGCAGCAACGCCGTGGATGTCTTGGACAGAAGGAGGAAGAGGATACTGCACATTTACCTCCTTCATTATTATTTTTGACTGATTGAGACATACATATTTTGCTTTTCCCTAATGGTAACCAACACCGAGCAGCCGGAGACATGTGGACTAATCTGGGGAAACTGCACCGCTTCTTCTTAGTGTGTCTTCTCCTGACGCTGTGGGCCGAGGTGAGAACTTTATGTGATTCAGCTCCGAAGCAGATGATGTTTTTGTCGGCGTTTTAATTTACCAAAACGCCAGGAATTTATTATTATTAATACTGTTGTTTTTGGAAGGGGATAAATTCCACTCTTAATTGAATTCCCTGCTCCACGACTGAATCATGTGAGCTGGAATTTCTAAATTTTGCGCCTCCTTCGGGAGACAAATTAGGCTTGCAAAGTCGTCTGCTGTGTCATGTAATGTGTGTGAATATATGATAAGACAGAAGACAGAAGGCACTGAATCCTCGATACCTATACGGAGTGCGTTAATGCGCGCTAGCTCTTGAAAGTTTGGTTACGCAAAAGTAGTTAAGTGGCTTCACATGTTTGCAGTGCACCTTCACCTGCAAAGAAAATCCCTGTACTACTATTACCAGCAGCAAACCCATATCCACTCTAAACTTTTTAATGGTTTTGTTATTTTTCTTTTAGATGATTCTGATTCTAACTCAGACTAGAGGATTTTTGAAAGTGGACATATTGCAGCCTGATCTGCAGAGTGAGCTAAATTGGAGTACTAGGTCCCGAAGTTCAACCGTGCCAAAATGTACAGTAGCGTTTCTGCTGAGTGACTGTACGCTGCAAAAACATGAGTTGAAGTCGTGTTTTCCCTTACATCTGATCTTGCAGAGGGAGAGCTCCGCTTGTTTCCACCTGGAATGTACGCACTGAATCAGTGACATTTCTTGTAAAGGCGGCAACAGTCATTTAACTGAGGGTCGTACAACGCTTTGTATACTTGCATAAATCACTAATAGAAAATAATAAACTCACTAAAAGTAAGATTTAAATTATTTTTTGAATGACCTATTACAGACAGATGCTGCTACCACCTCAGTTTTTTTTTTTTCACATTGTAATGTTCTCCTCAGGTGTCTCAGGCAACGGGTTATTTCGAGCTGCAGTTGATTTCGGTGGAAAACCCGAAAGGTCGGCTCCACAACGGCGATTGTTGCGACGACGAGAAGAGCGCGGCGGAAGACCATTGTGGCGAGGACGAGTGCGACACCTACTTAAGAGTGTGTTTAAAGGAATACCAAACGGAGGTCACGACCAATGGACCGTGCACCTACGGCTCGGAAACTACTAAGGTTATCGGTGGGAATACTTTTCAGTTCAAGGGCGGACAGAAAACTGGACAGAACCGGAACAACGATGCCGGGAAGATCACTATTCCTTTCCAGTTCGCTTGGCCGGTAAGTGGACCTTGCTGGAGATTTGACAGTTTTATGTGATAATTGTTTTATATTGGTAATTGTTTGTTTCTTTTCTGTAAAGTTCTGGTTTCTCATAAAGGATGGCGTTAACGCTCGCGCCTCTATCGCTTATCAGAACTCAGGACCAATTATGTTCTGTGAAATGTGGCAGTTTTATTTGCCTAAAATGTAAAATGAAAAACAAAAAAACGGGAGTTGTAACGTATTAGTGCTAAATCGGCCGTTATTTGCTCGTCCTGGCTCGTGCGAAGTGCAGTGCGGCACAGTTTGGCACAGCTCTTTGCAACAAGTCACTCCTTGTCTGAATCTCTGCGTGCCACTCATTCTTTCCCAAGTTTTGGCAACTTTTGGCATCTCCACATCATCAGTCATCTCACGGGGTAGATCACGCTCGTCTCTGGGAATTTTGCAGGAAATGTCCGTGTGCTTCTGATGAAGCCAAAACCCTGAACGCGCAGGACGCAATACTTTTACGCACAGCGGTAGCGGTGCAGTTCTGTCTCAGTTCGATGAGTTACCAAAAAAGCTGATGTTTGTGTGGCTTGTGTGTTTAAAGGAAAAGGAGGGGGGTGTTGTGCTAGCGTTTAGAGGAGGGGAAATAGGGATTTTCAGTGCTGATTAAGAAGTGGCAGGTAACTTATTATCTAATCCAAACAGAATAGAGAGCCAATCAAAACCTGCTCCCGCTCCTTATTTGGAGACACAGCGTGGGAAAGTGGATCAGAGCTGGCAATCAGAGCTTTGTGAAAACTGCTGTTACACCCACAGATCTGTATCAGGGAGGTTTACTGTTTGGAGTGATGTTTGGTGGAGTTTACAGGTTTCATTCCCACAAAACAGCTGAGTGAGCTGTCAAAATAAGATTCATCAGTCACTGTGAGTCAAACTGGAGGAGAGGATGAGAAAGTAAAGTAAAGTAAAGCCATGAAGGCAGGGAATAATCACAGGATGTTAATGGAGGTGATTAGTCCAGTGATCAATTAGCCAAGCAACAGAAAGTGATAAACCTTTTAATAACTGAGTGAATATTTCTCTACATTGCTAATTCCTAACCATATTTTAAGATTCAACAGAGTGTTTTTAAAAAAACATGTTGATTTCTTAGTGGAAACACTGGCAGATTCTTTCACTTAAAAACTGACTTAATAACTTGAAATGTTTTGCAATTTATTTTGTTAAAAAAAATCTCAGCTCTGACCCATCAGGTGGACACACGATAAAGTCCTGTGGTCGTGGATCCTTTGGGTTCTCTGGGTTCCCTGGGTGGGCCCTCCATGGATCAGGCTTATTCTGGTGGGAATTGGGATCTGTAGAGTTTGGAAGTTTGTCAGTGACTTGAATTTGTTGTTCTGAGGAGTTTTTGTGTTGTAGTGGGGTTCACTGTCCTACAGGGTGAGGCTGCTGTCATGGTGGGTGTACTTGATCCATGACAATGTTTATGTGGGTGGCACGTACTAAAGTGGCATCCACATGAGTGGCAGGACCCAAGATTTCCCAGCTGAACATTGCATTGTAACAATCCGTTTCATCTTCCATCGGTTTATTGTTGCGGTTCACCAGTGTATAAGAGTGTACTGAATCTTTTTGATTTGAAAGATTTAAATTAAGACATGAATCAGACAAATTAAGACAAAATCATAAATAATATTTTGCAAGACAAAACAAAAACATTAAATTACTTTTAGGAATGACTGAAAAAAAAAAAAAACAAGACCC
>VUQS01074880.1:0-11424 GCA_015108495.1 Heterochromis multidens
CACTGACTGAAGAAAATAAGAACAACCCCAAGTTTCTCTTCAGCACTGTAGCCAGGCTGACAAAGAGGCAGAGCTCTGTTGAGCCAAGCATCCCTTTAACATTAACTAGTAATAACTTCATGAATTTCTTCACAATAAAATTTTAACCATTAGAGAAAAAATTATTCATAACCATCTCACAGACGTATCATTAGGTACAGCTACTTTCAGTACCATTGATATTTATTTCAACTCTTTCTCTCTGATTGATCTTTCTGAGTTAACTTCAACAGTCACTTCCTCCAAACCATCAACATGTCTATTAGACCCTGTTCCTACAAGACTGCTCAAAGAAGTCCTACCAATAATTAATGCTTCAATTTTATATATGATCAGTCTGTCTCTATTACTGGACTACATACCACAGGCCTTCAAGGTGGTAGTAATTAACCCATTACTTAAAAAGCCATCACTTGACCCAGCTGTCTTACCTAATTATAGGCCAAGCTCTCAAAAATATCTCGACAATTCTTGAAAGAGTAGTTGTAAAACAGCTAACTGATCATCTGCAGAGGAATGGTTTATTTGAAGAGTTTCAGTCAGAATTCAGAACCCATCACAGTACAGAAACAGCATTAGTGAAGGTTACAAATGATCTTCTTATGGCCTCTGACAGTGGACTCATCTCTGTGCTTGTCCTGCTGGACCTCAGTGCAGCGTTAAAATATGCCGCAGTTTACATAGCACTAAGTGTTTCTTCATCACTCACCTCTTTTCAGTCTTTGTGTTTATACACCACTCTGCATTTAATCATTAGTTATTATTAATCTCTGGCTCTCTTCCACAGTGTGTCGTTTGTCCTGTCTTCCTCCCCTCACCCCCAACCGGTCACGCAGCTGGCTGCCCCTCCCTGAGCCTGGTCCTGCTAGAGGTTTCTTCCTGTTAAAAGGGAGTTTTTCCTTCCCACTGTTGCCAAGTGCTTGCTCATAGGGGGTCGTCTCATTGTTGGGATTTTCCCTGTATTATTGTAGGGTCTTTACCTTACAATATAAACACCTTGAGGTGACTGTTGTTGTGATTTGGCGCTATATAAATAAACCTGAAATTGACTTTAATAAACCTACTCTACTGACAGTGGCTTTTTTTTCTTAGCTTAATCAAAAAAAATAAATAAATGAAAACACCAGTAAAACATAATAAATACCTAGAATGAAAAATGAACAAAAAAAAAAACACTGCCTGGCAGTAAAAATTTGAGCACTACCAGTTTGCTGTGGTGATCAAGTTGCATTCCACACATTAACGCAATCACATCTTCATGCTGATCCACTGGGAGAAGCTGAGCTTCTTGACTTCAATCACTCACTCTACAGACTGCTGCCCTGCAGTATGATGAGTCAGAAGATGTTTTTCTTATGCTTTCTAGACACGCCACCACTCATCAGTTTCATTTTTACTTACTCATATCTGTTTCAGATTAGGGGAACCTTTTTGTTTTTCAATTCAAATGTGAATTTTTCATAGCATATACTTCTGCATTCTTTTAATTATCAATATAATAGTGATGTAAGACTTCTTGGTACATAGATTAGGTTTTACCTTTTTTTAGTAGGTACACTATCTGCACCATCCGTGTCAACTTTTTATCTGTTGCTGTTTATTTCTGCAAAAACAGATATGACTTTTGTAGGTATCTTATCTCCTCCTGACTCCTGTGTACATTTTACTGTAAGCATGTCATCAGATTTGTGCTCTATTTTTGTGACCACACAGATCCTATCTCTGTGTGAGTCTTTCAGTGTAATCCCTGGAGAATCCTAACAGATGTAGCAATGTTTTTGTTCATGTCGCAGCTGCCCCGAGCCTTTAATTGACCTCACCCACACTGTAAATGGATCTAATTTAGAAAATAGACCTTTTTTTCTCCTCTGTGTAATCAGTGTTAACACACTGATACTTTCACAGAAATCCATCATCGCCTTCTCATCAAATGTTCTTCTGCTCTGTGACCTACTCTCCACAGCTGATCCATTATTATCGTTGTGATAAGACAGCAGTGAGATGGGAAATCATTTCATTATGCCTCTCCTGTGTTCCTTTGATATTTCCCTCACTGCCCACTCACTAATTCATAAAGATGAAATTAGAGTTGGCTTATTCTTCTCTGGAGCCTGCTCCTTGTCTAGTCTCCTGTCTTGGATCATCAATTTGTGTCAGTCTCTATTCTGCTCTCTGCAAGTGACTCGGTCTCCTTTTGTAAAATCCCTGCTTGGCACAGTGTCTCTCCTCTTCCTCTCTCTCTGTGACCATCTGGTCCTCTCCTCCTCCACCTGACTCATTTTTATTTTATTTTTTTCACTCCACATCTTTATCCTGTACTCCCCCTTTATCTTTGACCTTCTCTGTCTTTACTCCTGAAAACCTGCTCTGGCTTTTCCACCTGGATCTCACAAAGAATCAATATTAATTCAATTTCTTCCTTTTTTACTTTGTGTTCCTTTTCCTATTTTTTATATCTGTCAAAGCTGCTGAGCTTCAAATGTAGTCCATACCCATCATCTCGTCTCTCCTAAGCTGTCTTCTTCCCTTTTCTCTCACCACAAAGGATTTTCTTATCCCATTTTAAAGAGACTGCTGACAAAAACTGGAACCCCCAACAGCTCACTTTTTTCTGCTTTCTCCTTTTATAAGTCACATTTCACTCCTAAAAATGTTATATATACACACAACATATATATATTGTCTGACTACCATATTTAAAGCTGCAAATTTCCAGCCTTCTTGACCTAGTCACGATTTTTCTGGTATCTTGCTGGATTAACTCATCTTTGGGATCTTAGACAGATTTGGGGTATGTCTCAAAAGTACCCTCAATAACCGTACACACAACTCTGCAATCTGTTGAAATCTGACTGTGAGGCTCCTCTGGTAATTTAGAAAAGTGAAAACATTTTTTGCAGAGATCAAGCTGCATTCATGACAAGGAAGAACTGTACTTTCCAGATTTATGTTTTTAATGGTCTCTTTAGAGAATTGTGAAAAGGAAATAAAGCCTTTGCAAAACTAAATACACCAATGATATTATCAACAAATATTATTGCACTTTCAGACAGTTATCGCCCAAAACCCCGGATGCTTTCGTTAAAATTGAATTTCTCTATCAGCTTGCAACTGAAACGTTAAAACACCTTTTAACATCTTGTAATGGCCCTCTACCTTGGCCAGGACCTGCTGTCTTTTCCTCTGTTTGTCCCTCTGTGTTATTTTGCAGGTTCTTGGTAGGTGGGGTTAATTAGTGCAACTGGGAGCGCCTGGTCAGTCTCCCTGGTGCATTTAAGAGCTGGCTGTCTCAGCTTTCGTTCCCTCTTCATTTACCCAGCACAATGTTTTGTTTAGCTGGCTTTGGCCTGATTATTTTAGGTATTACCCTACACAACACCACTCACACCTAACATTCGATCACTCATCCAACTGCTGACCACACTGACTAACACGCCTCATAAAGTTAATTATGTTTTTTTCCTTTATTTGGTTATTAAATTGGTAAACTTTGCTTAAAATTGTGTCTCTCCGATTATATGTCATGGCTCTTCACATATCTGAAGAATGTTTCATGTACAGGCACACATGCAGTACTACTGTTCTTTACATATCTGCAAAGGTGCTGTTTAATGTGCCATTTAATGCTAATTTTGTTTTTCTAATCATGCATTGCTATCAAGAAACCCAAAGCAGAAACCTGGAAATGTAAATTTAGTACAATTAAAAAAAATGCTTTATTTAGTTACAGTTTAACAGGTGTGGAAGTCAGACACTTCAATCCCAGTTTGATTACATTATGACCATGGCACTGCTGTTTGGATAGTCCTTTCTCCTGAGAAATAACAGATTTTTTTTTTAATACAACAGATTAAAGATCCAAACACAGGACTTGGTGCCAGACAGGTAGAACAAAAGACACTGCATAAATCTGGCACAATAATAGTCCAACAACTTCCAAAGAAAAGTATATATTTCATATATATGTCATGAGAAACAAATGCAAGAACCACAAGAAAAAAACTGGCAAAAACCACAGGGGATAAAGACAAGAATCAGACTGATGTCAGACAAATGCATAGTCATAAAGGAGGGAAAATAACAAAGACAGGAAGAGTCACAAGGAAAGTGATCTAACTATAACTGAGGCACGAGAATCACACAAAGTCGAACACAAAACATTAAGGAAACACAGGAGACGCAGCGGTAACTTAACCACTAAGAACCACAGGAAGTGGTCTAATAAAAGAAAATCAAAACTACTACAAAAACAAAACCATGACACTCAACTATCAAGTTTAACATCTTCTGTTCTTGCCATGCATTAAAAAACATACACCTACCAGATACTACACTAGTAACACCTTGCTAGTGTCGGTTTGGACCCCCATTTGGTTTCACAGCTGCATTAATTCTTCATGGCACAGATTCACCAAGGTGCTGGAAACATTCTTCAGACATTTTGGTTCATGTTGAAATGACAGCATCACACAGTTGCTGGAGATTTGTCGGCTGCACATAAATGATGCAAATGTCCCGTTCCACCTCATCCGAAAGATGCTCTATTGAACTGAGATCTGGTGATTGTGGAGGCCATTTGAGTACAGTGAACTCATTGTCATGTTTGAGAGACCAATTTGAGATGATTTGAGTTTTGTGACATTGTGCGTTATCCTGCTGGTAGCAGTCATCCGAAGATGGGTACACTGTGGTCATAAAGGGATGGACTTACTCAGAAACAATGCTCTGGGAGGCTGTGGCATTTAAACAATGCTCAGTTGGTACTAAGCGGCCCAAGGTGTGCCAAGAAAGTATTCCCCTCAGCATTTCACCACCACCATCAGCCTGAACCATTAATATAAGGCAGGATGGATCCATGTTTTCATGTTGTTTACACAAAATTCTGACCCTACCATCTGAATGTCACAGCAGAAGTCAAAACTTATCAGACCAGCCAACATGTCCCAATCTTTTGTTGTCCAATTTTGGTGATCGAGTGCAAATTGCAGCTAAAGTTTCCTGTTCTTAGCTTACAGAAGTGGCACCCAGTGTGGACTTCTGCTGTTGTAGCTGCTTTAAGGTTCACTGCTGTGCATTCAGAGATGTTCTTTTGTATACCTTGGTTCTAACAAGTGGTTATTTGAGTAACTGTTATCTTCCTATCAGCTTGAAGCAGTCTGACCATTCTCCTTTGACCTCTGACATCAACAAGGCATTTTCACCCAGAGAACTGCTGCTCACTGGAGATTTTCTCTTTTTTGGACCATTGTCTGTAAACCCTAGAGATGGTAATGTGGGAAAATCCCAGTAGATCAGCAGTTTCTGAAATACTCAGACCAGCCCATCTGGCACCAACAATGATGTCAAATTCAAAGTCACTTAAATTACCTCTGATGCTCGGTTTGAACTTCAGCAAGTCATCTTGACCATGTCTACACACTTAAATGCATTGAGTTGCTGCCATGTAATTGGCTGACTAGATATTTGTGTTAATGAGCAGTTGAACTAATGAAATGTCCAGTGAGTATAGAGTTCCTCAGACACATGAGGAGTTCTTCTGTTCTTGGAGATAGAGAGAATGTAACTAGTGATATAATATAAACAACAGAGAGAGTTTTATTAAAAAAGGCTAAACTGCTTCAGTGTTTTTGCATACTGTGTGTGTGTGATGAGATGATTTAGAAGCACACAACCATAAATACAGTGGTTTACCTCAAACATTTGCGTCATGATGTCAGCTGCAACTGCCAGACTGGATGAGTATACGTTACAAAGACAGTTTATCATCCTTACACACAGAGTTGCTCACCCTATGCTCACAATGTCTCCCTCCACACCCATCCCCCACCTGTGCATCTCTGCCCCTGTGATCAATAATCAGAGGTCAAATACATTATATCTAATATATTTTGTAATCACCATGCAGTTGAAGTCCATCAATTCTGTGCAATGAAGTTTGGGAATAAGGATGCAGATTGTTCCCCTGCAGGCGCGACTTTGCTTTAAAACATGACATTTAAGAATAAGAATAAGAATAACTCTGGGATCAATAAAGTTATTCTTATTCTTATTATTCTTATTTTACAAAAATCTGTAGGCGTGCATTTAAACTAAAAGAAGAGAGTGTGCCAAAATCTGATGTGAAATGTAACAGAGTAATTACAGCTGTGACTGACTAACACACAGCATCTCCATCTTGAACACATCTGTTGCAGGGCAGACCTTTATTTTCTGCACAACTGGTTCCTGCCTCATAGCATTATTAGAGGGAGGAGGTGGAGAGCAGGAGATTTATATGGTCATTTAGGGGTCGCAGTTTAGAGCTGAGTGTCAGCAGAGTAAATGTTATGTTTAATGCTTTAGATCATACAACGCCCCCAAGAGGACCGTAGTGCATACTACAGCTGCAATTTAACAATAACATGTAAATCCCCCACTGTCAGTAGGTAGTAAAGTCAGTGCTTCTCCATAAAATACAGGTGTCACTGGACAGATGTTATTCATTTCATCAGTAAAATGATACTGAAATTTTATTTATTTTTTTGCCACACATTATGAATAGAAAAAGACAGTGTATATAATTCTATATAGTGGTCACCTGGGGTACACTCACAGAATTTAAATAGACTGTATGCTTCCTGCTGTGTCTCACTGTGTACTTTCCCCAAAAGATCAGGCACTGAGACCACCTGCGGTCTGAACACGTAGACTTCTTTATCCATCCACGGATATCATCATCATCATCACACCTCCTGCAGCTCAAAACCACCCATGATCTGTGGTTACATTGACATAAAATGTCTAGATAAAGAGGTGATCCAACACACCAGTTTAAGGTTTTTTCATTTTATTTATACAACATTGCACAAATAGAGCTTCAGATGGTGTGAAAGGACCTTTTCTTATCAATTATCTTGATGGATGATTTTCCATTCCCTGTCCTTCAATATAAGCAACAACAAACAATGCATGAAATGTCCCAAACATTTTTTTTTCTGTCAAAAAAAAAGCGAAATAATCATAACTCTGTTTTCCCTTTCAACTTAGTATGCAGATCACCAGATCAACAACATCTGAGGCTCTACAGTACACAACCATGTTAGCATTCAGTCTCAAGCTGGCATTTAGCCACAGGAGCCATTATAGAAATATGCAAACATTGTGAAGGTCCAATACAATGAGTGAAGCTAATACATTACCAAAGGTTGAAAATAAAAGCATCACATCCTTGGATTGCTTCCAAATATTAAATCCCTTTTCACTTTTCAAATTATTTATGCCCCTGATGTTGTAAAAAGGTCTCTACGACACGTCACTGGCTTCAAAACACAGCAAGAGATAAGATCCTGATTTTACAGATGCACTCTTTTTATTCAGCCATCCCATTTAAAAAAAAGAAACAAAAAAAACCGCTGTGGAGACCACACTGTATGGGCACAATGGTGATGTAAAGCAGCTCGATGAAAGGTTGAGCAATCACCAAGTTATTACAATACATCTTGAAGGGGGTCACAAATGTGTGAGGTAACCAGTTTCATGACAATCCATCCAACAGTTTTTGATATATTTAAGTCTCAACTAACTAACCAACAAACCTGTATTGTCAGATTGCCACCTTAGAACTGTTCCAACTTTCTTTTTATTTTTTTACTTTTTTTATTTTGACCAAAGACAGCCAAGTCTATTTATGAAGTGTGTTTATAGCACTCTAAAGGTCATCACTTTAAAACAGGCCTGCATTTAAATAATTCAGCTCCTGGCACTAAGTTTATTGTCTCCATCTGTTTCTTTTTTTGCTAGATTTTTACCCCAATGACCTCGCAGTGTTTTGTCCATGGGGCAGCTCTTTTTCAATTAGCAACTCCCAGCATGATCATCAACACCCAGCAGCATGTCCACCTACCTGAGATAAAATAAATTCAAATCTGCTCTCTGCACAAGGTTAAACATGAGTTCTCATTTGAACACATTTTAACTTGCTGGAATCAGAATGTAATTTTCCTTGTTTGCACCTATGAAGTGGGAGAAGTAGTGAGATGATGTCACCTGTTATCTGCCACCATGAGCCACCAGATGCTGCTGTAGTGCAGGAACAGCCTATAGAGACACTCGCCACTGAAGACACAGGTTCTGTATCTGGAATAGACAAGCTGAAAAAAACAACCTGAAGCTCTTAGTTCTTGATCAAAATATCATTCTGGAGATGGAAAGTTTGAAATCAAGAAAAGGTCTGTAGATCGAACACTGGGAACCATCAAATTCATTGCAGCTCTCGGGTGAAGAACGAAGATGTCAGAGAGGATAAGCTGTTACCACTTTGTTTAAAGAAAAGAAATACTGAGTGTGTTTGGCTTTTGCTCAGAGCTCACCAGCGTGTGGAATTTCTTATGTTTGTGCATATCTGACATTTACAGGTTTGCTGGATAATGTTCCCACACAGATTTCTGTCATCTGCTTGAACATGAACTTTGCTTTGGGTTCATGTTTAAGATGAATGGACCAAAACCACTCATTTCGTTCCATATTCTCGTGTGTATTATTTTTTTATTAACAAAAAAACATAGTCAAATAAAAAATTAAAGTTATGACAGTGGAAGTACATAAACAATTCCCAGCATTTTTTAACACCTATGATGAGCGGTCTCAGTCGACGACTTCATACAGGTCCAGCTTCAAACGGTGTTATCATTTCATGGGAACTCTGCAGGTCCTGACTTGCTTCTATCGACAGGGGCTGACAAGGCTAGGATGCCTCAGAGGGAGTGTCTCCCCCAGTAAACTGTGTGTTGTATCTGTTGAAAGTGTGTGCAAAGACAAGAGTCAGTTTTAACTATAAGAAAAGACACTGCGACTGAAATAAAAACCTAACAGAGTGGAGGGGATTCCCATTTGACATCTGCTTGCTGTCTCTTTCAGTTTCAGGCAGATTTGAAAGACCACAGTCAGCACCAGTTTGATTTAAGGTACTAAATATTCCCAAACATGTGCTTCCCTGCTTTCTAATTACTTGAACTGCCTTCCTGTGCTCCCTCAATCTTCACTCGAGGATTTTATCATCCCTGCCTCCCTTCTGTCCTCCTAATCCTGTCTTGTTCTTCAGTGGTAAAGGGTGAAATTTAGAGAATTCTTTTCAGTGACCACACCAAACCAAATCACATGTCTTGTTTTTCCTTCCCGTCCTTCTCCTAAATAAGGAATTACAATTTGAGTGGGGAAAAAGAGAAAGAGCCTAGGGGCGGGTCATAAGAGTGAAATAAGAGGACCTGAAGGCGTAGCTCTCTCTTGCTCCCTCTTGCTCCCTCTTTCTACTGAATGTGGTGAAGTCATACATTTCAGGGGTGTTTGCTGTATTTAATCCTGGCATTTCTGTACCTTGCACTCTGCACTGTGTTGTAGAGGAGGAAGAAGAGCAGACACACAGCAGCGCAAGCCCAACCTCACTTGTATTCATCAGAAAGCTACTACACAAAGTAAGTAAACACTCCTCTTCTTTTCCTCTCAGTGTTTTTGGATTCTCAACAGCAGCCAAACCATTTCTCTGCTGCTTTATGGATCTTGTGGCTGATTCTGTGCAGAAAATATGAAAAATATGATACTGGCTCTCGTGCACTCCACCCTTGCTCTTTCTCTTCTTCCTTCTTGCTTGTGTTTGATCATACACAGACCAAGGCTAAACACTGAGTTAATATTTAGCCATTCCTGTGTGGATTAGATGGCCTTTGGTTGAGCCTGTAAATTCTTCTGTTATGAAATCCTTTTTTCTTTTTTGTCTGCCTTCTCCTCTGAACACTCTCCTCGTGCTCGCGGCATGTGAGACCTAACGGTTTCAGGAAATGTTAACAGGTTCAGCCTCTGACAAACCTCTCATCGCTACTGTCTAATAGTATGTAATTTTCCTCTTCAAGATCTGTTTTGAACCAGGCTGCTGGTTCAGAAAGTGGCAATTAAACTGACAGCTTACTGCTCTGGTCTGTCACATATGTTTTGACATTTATGGGCCTTAATAAAGTTTTTATGCGAGTGAGAAATTGTGACTTTAGGTGGTGCCTGGAATCTTTGGTTATAAAGTAGAAATACAACAACTGGGATTGTGCAAGATAAAGGAAGGCAAAGCCATGTACACTTAAAGAAAGATTCATATGTTTGGATGCACCGTGTTCACATTGCAAAGATTTCACAATGACTTGATGGTGCAGTTTTATGAAATCCTGGTGTAATAGTAATAATGCTGTGTGAGCATCTTATAACAGATGTCTCCAAGTTACTAGAATACAATAATTTTACAGTTTGGTGAAGGGTTGAGACAAATGACTGATGACAAGACAAACAGTCACATATGGAGTTGCATCCAACTATTGTATAACTCAGGTTTCAAACAGTTTCTAGGTTAAACTAAAGCCACTGGTTCACAGAGAACAGCAGCAGGGATTAAAAAGTGCCACTCTGTCAAACTAAAGCAGAGGATTAATGGAAAGATCGTGTGCAGTCAGACCTCTGGGAGAATGAAGGCTTGAAATAATAGTTTTATGAGAAAGTAAGTATGCTGTAGTTTTTTACTGTACTTTTGCTTGAATAAATAATGTTCAATATTCTCCCCTTTGATTCGAAACAAAGAAACACATAATCACTATAAGACATGCACTAGTTCCTTATCGTAATGAGCGGGAAAGTGTTTAGTCATTCACCTTACAGATGTAAGTATGATTTGGTTTTTTTCCACTGAAAGTGTTACACACACTTTCAGTGGAATTCAAGTACGCTGACTAAAAATGTAAATGTGTCAATTTAGGTACCGAGTAATTTAGTGATCTTATTTTCCACATTTTCAAATCACTTCAATAACCCCAGCAGCACACTGCGGGCTGAGATGGTGGGATAGGAGGGAGTAGATTTGACTTTATGATTACAAGATGTTCCCAGTAACCACTAAGCCACTCCCAGTTTATTTTTTTAAAGTGCACAGCTCCATATGAGCTTCCAAAACACACAAACACCTGTACACACACACACAGACACACACACTGCTTGAACTTATAGTTGCAGATGCAGGTGGAAAATCAGCTGTGGAAATGCTACAGAGTGACAGTGGCATTGGGCATTCAATGTGTAGTTCATATATCAAAGTGCATGTTAAACATGGGGTTAATCTGAAAGAGCATGCTCCCTGACTTCGTCATTCCTCGTAAGATACTCAGATAAGTCCTGATGATTGCAGCTGCTTGATGTAACGGGCATGTCTGGACACCACAGATGGAATTTGTCTGATTGAGAAACAGGCTACTTAGGAGTTTGGATGGTTGGGTATTTTCCTCACTCTTGCTGCTGCTAACAAACTACTTTTGGAATAACTTAGGAGACAGGAAGACACTCATCCTCCACATGACCACATAACCACTGCAACCTCAG
>VUQS01074882.1:22607-39852 GCA_015108495.1 Heterochromis multidens
AAAAGGAAAAAAAAAAAAAAAACAAAAAAAAAAAACACCCTTTTAAAACTACCACTCCTCAAAATTTAAGCCAGAGAGAAGAAAGTTTTTTATATAAACTTATGTACCAGGAAAAAACATCTTTTACACAATCCTCCCACATACATTCAGATTTCCCTTTTTTACATGCAGTGTGGTGCATTCATCTTGTGAATCATAGCAGCTTATTTCCTATTATCTTCTTTTAACAGAGTATCAAACCCAGTGCACAGAAAGTCTTTCACGACTCTGTGACTAAGTCAAGAAAAGTGAGATCATTGTTACAAATGCTGCAACAACACAGAGGCAATAATGGATGAGCAAAGATTGAAGTTCCATTTAAAATGCTGCATTGAAAAAAAATGTTTCTGTAGGATGTTTACAATACATGGGAGACCAAAAGCTGTGACCAACGGAGCAGATATAACCATGTTTTTCCCTGAATAATTCCAATTACATAGACAGTGACATATTCAGTATACAAACAAACAAACGTGCATCCCCAAATTGTTGCGGTTTCACTGTACAAAACATACCAGATACACACAAGCCCATCTAATTAAACATTTCAAAATCTGTTCTCTTGGAACCCGTTCTGGTTTCCATTATAGTTTTACTGTCCCCAGTGGTGCACCTGAGAATAACACTGACATTTTTTCATTTATCTGCCTTTTCCTGTGGAATTTTTAACTACAACGGAGACTTTTTTGTAGAATACAAAAGGCATTTTCAGAAAGGCACCTGCAGGCTGATCTATGAAGAAGAAAACATTTTGCTCCTCCAAAGACTATAAACTGTTTTTTTTTTTTTTTTGAAACATTCCATATGAAACTACTAAAGACCACCAGATCAAGATACTCACAGAGCAAAGCCAACAGTGTTATTGTGTTGCACAGGAAAATGTGTAAAACAAAACAAAACACTTTGCCCCTGCTGCTAGAGGCTGTTTATAAGAGGTTTTTGAGCTTTTCGCTACTGTGCCATTGTGTTGCTGATTACCCTAAAGGCATGACAATGCTACCTCGCCTGTCTGTATCTATCATTGTTTTGATGTGTAACTGTTCTTCTTTCAGTTGAATAACTATTGTAGCACAATCATTACAATGTCTGCACATAACTTCAAGACACTGAAATGAAATGCCTCCTGGCATACATTTTTGACCAGGGAATACACACAGATCCCTGACATACAACACCAATGCGCGCGCACACAGACACACACACACACACACACACACACACACACACACACACAAATATACAGACACACAAAAACGAGCACTGAGATCATAGCACAGCCTAAGGCAGACTGAACCTCATGAATACCTCTAACTTGCTGAGGCAGGTTAACCTAAGAGATCCTCTGGATATGCAGTTATTGGGCCTCTTGTGACTGTTCTGTAGCAGGATGTTTATAAAAAGGGCTTTAGCAGTTTGGTCAACAACACAGCCAGCTGAAATCCAGACAAGGGTGGATGAAACCTCTTTATATTGTTTTGCTGTAAGTTAATTACTGCAAGAAACAAAATATAAACTAGGTCAGACAAGTGTGACTAGCCTGGTGTTTGCTGTGCTTTCTGAGATCTCAAAAGTACATGAAGTAAATTTATGGTTTTGCATGGCTGAGCAGGTTCAAAATCCAGAGCTCCTGCTGAAAAGTTTGAAAAACAAAAAGACAACAAAAAGTGTGTAGATATCACATTTTTGTCGCTATTTAAATCTGCCAGTTGGTTGCACATAAATGGCAAAGCGAGCTACAGTAGCTGGTTTCTTAGGGCTCCAGTATGAGATATAAAATATCTCATATACATCTCAAATATAAATAAAATGATTTGCCATGTTTAATGCTTTAGAGCTACAATATTAAGTCAGGTACTTTGTCTGCATTGCAAAGGAAATCAAAATGGGTCTGATTCAGTAAGAGCCATGCATTTTAAAACTTCTGCATGGCAAGTGTTTTAGAAGCAACATGAAAATGTTAAAAATACCACAAGCACAAAACACATGTCCGAAAAATATCCATTACACTTAATAATCAGTTTATCCGTCTATCTGATATAAAAATCTATCCGGAGATTGAGAAAAGTAAGAGGGGTAGCTACACATAACTGAGCTTCCTCTGCACCTCCCCCATGGTCCTCCTCCTCCTCCTACTAATGCTGACAAATGGACAGAGTGTGCCAGTAGTGGACTAGAGAGATGCTGAGACACCAGCTAGTCATCCATCTGCTCTATTCCCTCGGCACTGTCTTCATTGTGGCAGAGGTCACATACTCGCTGGCTCAACTGTTACTACAGAACACACACTTTCTTGCCACATACACACTTCTTTCAGTAGCTGCCTGTCATGCTCTCCTTTCTCTCCCACCCCCGGCTTCCTCATCCTTCACTTTTTTTCCCTGAGATATTTTCACAAACAATTCTCCTGCTGCCTTCCTCTCTGAATTATGTAATGCTGCCATTCATCCTCCTTACATCTTCTTCCAAATATCATTTTAACTTTTGTCTTTTTTGAAACCAACAAAAGCTCTTAGCTTTGTAACCAAATACAGCACCAGGGACAGCTCCTCCTAATATGTTTCAGCTTCAAAACTAAAGGTAGGTTCAGCATGTCTCAGTTACTCAGTTACAGGGGAGGGAGAAAAAAATGGGAATGTCTTTTTCAAAGAATGCAGGTTATAACAGGTGTGTAATACACCATAAGGGCATTTTTATTTTTTTGGCACTGTAGATGTTGTTTGATGTAAACCTCTTCCACTTAAAGCCCCACCCACATCAAGTGTAACCAATAATTACAAATGAAAAACAGATATCAAAAATTAATAAGAAGATTCTGGCCGATGGAGGAATGAAAGCTAAAACAGTTTATGCAATTTTTAACCAAATTTAAGGTGCATAAGGTATAGTCAATGGTATCAATTCCTTCATCCTCCAGGAACTGCCTGCATATTCTTGTCACATGAGGCCGGGCATTGTTGTGCATCAGGAGGAACCCAGGACTCAGTGTACCAGCGTGACAATGTGTCCAAGGATTTTTTCCTGATACCTAATAGCAGCCAGGGTGCTGTTGCCTAGCCTGTAGAGGTCTGTGTATCCCTCCATGGATATGCCTCCCCTGACCATTACTGACCCACCACCAAACCGGTCATGCTGAATGGTGTTACAGGCAGCATAACATTCTCCGCAGCTTCTCCAGACCCTTTCATGTCTGTCACATGTGCTCAGGGTGAACCTGCTGTCATCTGTGAAAAGCACAGGGAGTCAGTGGTGGACCTGCCAATTCTGGTATTCTATGGCAAAGGCCAATTGGGATCCATGGTGCCATGCAGTGAGTGACGTCAGGCCACCCTCATGAAGTCTGTTTCTGATTGTTTGGTCAGAGACATTCACACCAGTGGGAGACACAGCAAACCTTCTGGCAATGGGACGTATTGATGTGGGATCATGGAGGAGTCGGACTACCTGTGGAACCTCTGTAGGGTCCAGGTATCGCCTCATGCTACCAGTAGTGACACTGACTCTAGCCAAATGCAAAACTAGTGAAAAAACAGTCAGAAAAGATGAGGAAGGAAAAAATGTCAGTGTCCTCCACCTGTAAAACCATTCCTGTTTTGGAGGTTGTCTCATTGTTGCCCCTCTAGTGCACCTGTTGTTAATTTCATTAACACCAAAGCAGCTGAAACTGATTAACAACCCCCTCTGATACTTAACTGACCAGATCAATATCCCCACAAGTTTAACTGACTTGATGCTGTACTCTAAATAAAAAAGTGTTCCATTAATTTTTTGAGCAGCGTACAATATCTACATATGTATTTACATCAAATGTTAACGGCCTTGTTTTGTTTTGAATTTGTGCCCCAAGGTCTCTATAACATGGTAGAAAAAATGTTAATCAAAAGTAATATGTGGGACATGAGGCTTTCACATTCAATTAATCCCACTCTGCCTGCCTAAATATATAGCATAATGTGAAGTATTTATATAATGGGATGAAGTCAACCTGTATATATTTAAAGTATATATTAATTATGTATACACGTTTGCCCTGTCTCACAATTTTTCAGCAACTTATTTTTAGTTTTCTCCCTATCCCACCAAACTATCTCTTGCATGCCTCTCTCTCTCCAGCCCTCTCTCTCTCTCTCTCTCTCTCTCTCTCTCTCTTTGACAAAGAGACCAAACTCACTGAGCCAGCTGCTCTTGAGTGACAGAATAATCAGTGATTAAACACTTCAGAGATGGCATTCACTAGAGAGTAGATCACAAAGAATACTACACACAAGACTGATGCGTGAGTTACAGACTGCCTGTGTGTGTGTGTTAGTGTCAGCCAGCACAAACACCCACATCTCTTCCACAAGCACATTTCACATTGAAAGGAAAGCATTTCAGTGATTTTCAAGAGTGCATCCAAGGTCTACTGGGGCAACTCCATTTCATTCCTGTTTCATTATCACCTCTCTTCTGTGACAAGACGATACTAAATTAAGAGGTGTTAAGCCTTTGCACAATTAATGTTTAGACAGACAAATGTGAAGACACTGTTGCATTTGTTTTTAAAATGATTATAATCCACATACAAGCACAACACATGTGCACCCTATATTCACAGCAACATAGAACAGCACTTAACCTTGGTTATTGCTTTATCATAAATGGTGGTGGTGAATTTTTACCCTTAATGGATCTTGAGCCCATAGTAGACAGAATCGGTTAAGCCTGAGAACCCCGTCCCAGAAATGACAAATAACCTTGGCTTTGAGGGCCCCAGAATAAACAACTTTACTTTCATATTTCATCTTCAGTTTCTTTGGCTATGCAGTGTGTGGGATTTATTAGTATTCTGTGTGAGAGGGGAAAAAATCTGGAAAGCTTAGATGACTGGAGAATGCAAAATGGCTTTCTCTAACTATTATTCCTTCTCTCTCCCAGCCATCACATACACACTAGTAGTGGACTTCTTGTTTACTCTCTGACAAGCTAATTGACATGCAATCAGTGGCTTACCCTGGCCTCCAACATGCAACCCCTCCCAAAATAAAAGAACTGTGTAAAGTTTGGTACCTTTAGGTACCAAACACTGAATCTGAGTCATCAGCCTGTATCACATGGCATGCTCGTATCAATTAGGGAAGTTGTTTTCCATGTCCAAGGGCAAGGGTAGGAATCATATGGGAAGCTTATAACACAGAGGGAGCATGTTTTGAGTGTAGAGACTCACTGCTTGCCAGCTTGTCTCCGTCACTAAGGCTAGGACATATTCAGAAGGGATCCTTGCTACCCTTGAGAGCTGGTTTGTTTTTTTTTGTTTTTTTTTACAACTGGCAAACAAGTTTTGCACATCTCGCAGCTGTGGGAATCAAAGGACACTGTAAAACACTGGGGCTGTGATTATAGTGAGCTACAAAATAACTTCTAGCAAAACAAATACTGGGAACATAGTGGTGCCATCTTCAAACAGTAACCAAATAAACAACCCCCCCAAAAAAATCACTGGGTATTTAATATTAGAACCCAAATTGAAAACTGTAAAAGATAAACAGGGTGATATAAATTTAAGAGTATTTATGAGCCAAGGTGATGTTTGAGTTTAAGCCTGCCTTCATCAGTGCAAACAATACAGACAACATGGGTCCATAACATTTAGCATAGCGCTTGTTGTGGCTGCCCTCAGCTCACATCCTGAAGTATTCAGAAAGATACATCAAGAACATTTCTAACAAAAAGTTTCTTATGCAATGCAAGTTCCTAAAACTCTTGCATTTATCTGCTTACATAACTTTCCAATGCAATTTCTTAAGGAGTGCAACAGATTTGTCTGGTCAGTTTGTTGACCAGACATGACATTAAAAAAAATAAAATAAAAAAAAAAGGTCTCTGGTTAATTTTCATCTGTCAAAATCAAGCAGCTGTCATCAAAGCACAAAGACCAGTCAGAAGACTTCTGAAGTTATTTGACTGGTCTTCAGCTACAAAATGCAAACACACAGCTCTACACTGCAGTAATGAAAACAGACTGCAATTGTGGCATAAGAGACAAATTATAAGAGTGGCTTGCCAGGAGAACAATGGATGGGAACAAGAGTGGCTAGGTATGACAGCAAAATGCCTTATAGGTTTTTCCTCTGAGTGAGTATGATGAAGAAATGTGAATAATCTTCTTGTGAGAACTCCTTAGGTGATATATCTGTGAACTTGAGATTTGGACTGCAATCAAACCAAAGACCATCCATCCATCCATCCATCCCTCCATTTTCTTCTACTTATCCAATTCAGGGTTGAAGGGGGTGGAGCCTATAGGGCGAGAGGTGGGGTATACTCTGGACAGGTTGCCAGTTTGTCGCAGGGCCAACACAGAGAGACAGACAACCATTCACACTCACATTCACACCTATGGACAATTTAGAATCACAAATTAACCTAACCCCATTAACTGCATATCTTTGGACTGTGGAAAGAAGCCGGAGTACCCAGAGAGAATCCACGCGGACACAAGGAGGACATGCAAACTGCACACAGAAAGGCCCCGGCCAGACGGTGGATTAGAACCCAGGACCTTCCGTCTGTGAGGGAACAGTGCACCACTGTGCTGTCCTCAAACCAAAGACCAGTGGGTTTGATTTAGGTGGATCAATTAGCACCAGATTTATTAAGGTGATAATGTTTTCCTAAGTGTATTAAAAACTGTAACTGTAAATCACTTCAGTTTTTCATTATAAAAATGAGCACTTCATATTGACATAGGGAGCAAATCCTCTTGCAGATCCCTCTGGGTTGTGCCATGGTGTTTCAAGACAGGGCTTTTTTAAAATTTTCACATTAAAATGAGGCCAAGTTAATTTCTTGGAAAGAGTGAGTACTAAATCCCACACAATAGTAAGGACTTAATACTAAACCGGACTTAACTTACCAAGAATTCAGGTACACAAGGTATTCACAATACAGACATAATGTTAGCTACCTGCCCACTATGAAGATATTTAACTTGTCCGGGACTTTCCCTAAAGAGGTGAATTGGCTTAAGAAAAGAAGACCTGTGACACCTGGGATATGCTCTAAATGACAGCTGTAATCAAAGCCAATTCAAGAGAGACAATCAATAACACAACCGAGAGCTGATTATTGTCACACAGGCTCTCAATATGCATGATGTGTTTCACCACAGGCCATGCTGTCTGTGTTAGTCATTTACGGAAAATGTCACAAATAAAATTAGGATATTGTCTATACTCATGATTATAGGTATGGCAGTCCACCATCCTGACAGCATTAGAATTCCACTCCTGCAACCTGAGCTGTAATTTAACAACTAACACCTGGCCACACACATATACTCCTCCATCTAATCTGTTACCCATCACCAGGGCACATACTGAACGACTGATAGGTAAGTGAGGAAGGATTAGGCTGATTGAGATTACATCCCCTGCTTGTGTGGTTGCCACTGTTGGTTGTGGGAGTGATGGGAATCTTGGTTGGCGGGCTTGTTAGGGGACAGGAAGGAGCTCTGAGTAATGTTCCAGGACAGTGCTTACACAAAGCCTGACATACACGGAGACAGGGAACATTCCTTTCACTCCTTGAGTTTCCTTACATGGGAACTAGATGTGCTCTGTGAACATGTAAGCTATCAACTAATAAAGGACTAATAAAGGTTTATCTTATCTTAGTTTATCTTATCTTAATAAAGGTTTATCTTATCAATGATTCTTTTCCCCCCCATGTCCCTTAGTCAGTGCAGTTCACTTAAACTCCTGTTGCGAATATGGATGGTTATTGCATTTATAAACACAATGCTTTGCAGAGTTAAAGATATAACTTGATGTGTGAGGTAAATGAGCAATGCTACATTTGTTTTCTCATCAGGACACATTTACAAATAGTCCCTCTTTGGGCCAATGAAGATACTATTGTTAAATGTTCCTGTATGTAAGTGAAGTTTTATAAAATGATGGAGCACATACATTTCTTAGTCATTTGCAACTGAAGGTATCTAACTCTCTCAGGGCACTCATTTGTCCCTCATTCTCGGTTTATATTGTAACTCACTTGAATTAAATGGAATATGAATGTGGGTGCTTTCCCTCTGTAAACACTGCCTTATCGTCCTACTCTACTGAAGCCTGCCTCTTGTTTATCTCCTGTGCTGGTAATGGGACAGAGTAATTTCTCATTTGTAACAATATCAAAAAGCAATTACAAGCCTGTGACTAAAAGCCACTGAACAATGTCTACCATCAATCATCAAAGAAGAAAAAAAGCCAGAGCGTGTAGAGACATTTCAACCCGCTCATTTCCCCTGCCTTGCTCTGGTATTTGTGTTCAGATGAACTTGGCCCAAGCTTTATGGGTGCTTGGGTGCCACCGTGAAAGGGCAAAAACCTGTTGCTGATATTCAGTTAATTATTAGTCTTACTTACAAAGTTAAAATGTCAGTTTCTTGAAAATCTAGTTTCTATTGGACACAAGAAACACATTCTGGAAGCCAAATCTGTATTATTCTAATCGTATTCCAAATTTTCTAATCATGATCTAAATACAGACATCATGAAGCAACGTGGATATAAATATGGACATCAGCAAATAGCATTTCAGTTTGTAACAGGGCAACAGGAAATCAATTTCGACAACTACACCTTCTGCAGATTACTCGCGAGCTAAGATATAAAATGGATCACAATAAATCTGATGGGTGTATGCACTGTAATGCTGAGGTCGGGAGTTTTGTCCAGTGTTTGGATTTTCACTGATGAATATTGTAGAATTATAGTAGATAGACTACATTTAATTCTTAATATCAAATGAAACATGGATTGTATATGTCTGTACTTTGTGGTGCCAGATGTACAATTTAGAAGTATACATTCCAAAAGACTTATCTGAGGATAAGTCTAAGTAAGATTTGGTCCCATTTCTTAGTCTGGTTGGGAATGTTTTGAGATCTGGGTTGGGGTTAGTGTAACCGCCCTCTTTTTATTGTTTAATCTGTTGGTTTATTCCGAGCTGCTACCCACTGGGTTGAAAATGGCAACTTGAGGCTGGCTCGAAAAACTAATCAATCCCTATAGACTCCCCTGATAAAATGCCCAACTTCAGCCTCGAAAATAACATGTTTATAGCTTGGTACAAAAGCATTTTTAGTTTCTGTAGCTGAATTCCCCTACATAACTCCATGGTGATTTTTTTTTTAACAACTCGTTGAATTGGATAGCGTTAAGGCTTAAAATGAGTTGTCAGGCCCCATTGATTGACAGATGTGCTGACACTGGCAACTGTAGGTGTCTGGAGGGCCAGCTGGATCAAGGCTCATGTGACCCCCAAGATGCCATCTTTTATATACAGTCTATAGCTTATTCTTGTATTTTTTACTTTATTCTTGTAATTGTTTGTAATATATATATATATAGCATTTCCTTGTCATACTGTTATGGCTGTTAGTCTGTTTTGTACTTGTTTTAATTATATGTGAAAATTCAATAAAGAAGTGCCCGCTAAATTCTGTGACTTACCACAGAGTTATACCCACTTAGATCAAGTGTTTTTTATTATGTTCTAATATCTTAAGGCATACAATTCAGGTAGAGCAGTGAAGACCTGTCTTACCAACTTTAAAGAAGCAATGAGTTTTCAAAGATGTCTCAATATGGCGCTCTGGCTGTGCAGCATTGCTGGGGGTATCATTTTCAATTTGCCATTGACTTTTTTTTCACCCTCTCGCAGATCAAATGAATCACATGTTGAGACATCAGAATATTAAATTAATCTTGATGTCAGAGATTGACTGTTGCCACCTCAGGCATGTTTTGACATCTGAAGAATAGGGTAGCTCACACTTACCTTTTGTAGACATGAACTCCTTTTCTGTAAAGAAAACATTCAGTACAAACACTAAGACCTACATTGCAAAGGTTGGTTCCCACAGCAGGGTTCATTTTTAAAATGCAGGACTTTGACTTTGAAGCTGTGTTGGGCATTCTCAATCGATCATAAAGGGATTATATCGTAAAGAGAGCACCCAGTGTCTCTCTATCTATCTGCCATGTCTGTCTTTGACATTTTCTCAGCCCAGGGCATTTATTGACAGCCTGTTTTCTTTTTACCCATCACCTCTCTTCCACACACATCCTGCATGTGTGTATATGTGGACTGGGTAATCAAGCACAGAGGAGGATGTCCACAGTCGATAACTAAATGTATTCCTCTGTGTTGGTGTGTGTTTGTGTTGAGGAGAAAAGACACTGTTGTTATACCCCTCTAAAATTTCCAACAGACACACTACACAACAGGAAATGAGACAGGGAATACAGGATGAATATGAAACCAAAAGACACAAGGGGTGATCAAAGAGAAAAAGGAGGTGGGGTTGTTTGGGATTGACCTTGGAGGACTGAGCATTAGTGTGAACAGACCAGGTGTGCGGCCAGAGCTTTACACAATTAGTGCCGGTCAACAGGTGACGGGCCTGAACACAAGGACACGGAGTGGCCTGCAAAAAGGTCAGGGCCACACACGACGACAAACAGACACAATTTTTTCTCATATGTGCACATGTAGCTTCATGGGCAGAGCTTTTGGATTTGGTGCTAAGAAGCTCTTCATGCAATATATGGTCTGATGACTATTTGATGAGATTTGATGCCGGTGTATTGTGAGCTTTATCGGAACTGGCAAGGGCACCCATGCATTTTAATGTCCTGTCTCTTTCCCGCTACTTTGCGGTTGTGTTTCTCTCTCACTGCTGTCCCCCTTGCCCCCCCTGTCTGGCTTAGTTTTTCCATTTCTCTATTGAACAAGCAAAGACAGAAGGATTATGCTGATAAATTCAACAAAGGCAAGCTGAAGGACTGAGTCAGAGGACACAGTAGTGAATGAGTGTGCAAGTGTGTTTGACAGTGTTTGCATGAGACAGTCAGTGAACAAGTGTCTACACATGCATGTCTAAGTGTGTGTTCATCCATTTTAACCATTGTGTCCTTTGACATACTTGATGCTGTCACCCTACATAATCTGCAGGTAGAATGAGATTAAGATTGCTGACTTTAATAAATACCTGCAGCCTCACATGGCATCCGGAAAAAAGAGAGATGTGCAAATTTACGCATGTGGCACAGTAACAATAACTTTATTAATATGTCTATGGGTCAGTAGTGAATGGTAAATAAGTTATGTCTCTTTCTACCTTTTTCTACCTACCAGTCCACCTACAGCCAGCTGTTCCATATAGATCTCAGTTGTATTCAGTGGAACAGTTTGTAATAATGCAGCCCTCCTCTGGATGAATTCCATGCTTCTTGAGCTATCAGATTTATACAAAGATGACATATTTGTCCACAAATTGTCCTCAATAATTCCTAAAGGAAAGTGGGTTAACGGCCACCACTCAAAAGACAACCCCCACTAGGGTTTAAATACCTGGGACTCCCCACCATTTGGCTTTAGAACTGAAGAAGCCTTTTGGATGAAAGGTGAAACGTCTTCAAGAACCTACACAGACAGAAAGGGTCACCCCTACACCTTTATATCACAAACATATTGATTCTCCTTCCGCTGCCTCTCATTGATCTGAACATAGATGGCGTTTCCAGAAAGAAACGCATGCATAAAACCTGTTAATTTGCACTGCTCTTGTAGATTGCTGGTCATTCTTGAAATGAACCGGTTATGTCTTTGTATATAAATTATCACGCAGTTAGTAGAGCACACACAGAACTTTCCACTTCCATAGGTGCATTTTTACAATTGCAACCTCAAGCTAATTTGCCCCACTTAGGAAAATCTGACCCTTAGTACCATCTTATGCAAACATCTCAGCTGCAATCTAAACAACAAAGTTTGTGTTTTAAATTACCTGGTTGGAGAGCTGGGTACTGACAATTGACAATGAGGCCAAAAACTTTTTTTTTTCTTTTTTGGTTTAAAAAAATAATAATTTTCTCTCTGCCTTATTCTACCTCTCTCAACATCTCAATTTCTTTTGTTCTCTATCAACTTGCTTGCAATTGCCAGCATGGCAAATCTAAACACATGCGTGGATGTTAGTGCTGTAGGTCTCAGGGTCAACAAACGCACTTCAAACACACAGAGGGGACCAGCAACCAAATTGACTCAGCTGAACAGGAGGCCACAATCTCTCTCTCTCTCTTTCTCTCTCTCTACTTCCACTTTCCCTCCCAGAAGAACACACAGTTATTTTAGCCCACCTCCACAGCCTGTGTTGCCAAAAATGGAAGTGACAGAAAAATAAAGGGAGAGCATGCCAACATTTTTCACACTAACCAGAAACTGCAAATTAAATGTCTGTGGTCATGTGTATGTGGGGGTTGTGTGTATAGAGAGAGAGTTTGTGTGTGTGTGTGTGTGCGTGTGTGCGTACCTGCATATGTATCTTCAGAATTTTGTGTGGCAGCATGTCAATACCAGCATCTGCATTTTCTGTGGATTAATGCATAGATATGTGTGGCTTTATGCTCCTGCACGTTTCCATTAAAATGAAACAGATAAGTGTGTGTTAAATGAGAAGTGGCTTCCATTTGTGGAAGCTCATTATCACTGCCCCTTGCCCTTGCTATCTCTCACTCTGGCCTAGGGACAGCTGGACTCCCAGGACATTCCTCCACAATCCTATCTCAGGATCTGGGCAATCAATATGCACTGGCTACTTTTTTAATTATGCAATTCATCCTCTCCACATGCTGTCTACATCCCAATTTCCTTCCCCGCACCGTCATCCCTCTCTATTTCTGTAGCAATTTACTCTGTTTCTCCAATCTCCATGCTTTTAAATAATTATCCCCACAGTGACTAAACGTACAAAAGCAAGGCAGCGCACATCCAAACACATACATACTTCTGCAGTCTCATTTAGGCTTATTATTAATAATTTACTACCTGTTTGCGAGGCATCCTGCTGCCACTTAATTGCCACTAGGGCTGAATGTCATGCACAAATAAAGCCTACAAAGGTCCACTATGAGAAAAGAGATAGAAGAAAAATAAAGAGACAACTAAATGAGCAACAACCACAACTAACTGATTTTCCTGTGGAAGGAACTGCAGGTGTCAGATGGAAAGTGGGAAGGTGAAATGATGAACTTCATTAAGTGTAACTAGGTGAAGAAGAGGAATCCTGTCCTGATTAATGAGTAGGAAAAAAAACAATGAACTTTACCATAAATCTAACACAAAGAACAGTTTGCTATCATTTCAACTAGTTTCATTCAAACCACATCAATCGTCAATGTCATTTGCTTTGATTGAGATCAGCTTGCTTACTTTTAGGAGCCATTTTCTCAAAACTTGTTTTGCAAAACATTTTATTCCTTATTAGATATCTAATTAGAGGAATTGCTGTATAAAACTCTACTCCTTAGGAAACAATTTTTATTAAAAATCCAGTCATTAGGTGTAATAAAAGTGAAATGGAAGAAATAAGAACATTAGGTCAAGAGAGAAACCCAATAAGCCAGAATTTTTGCAGCCAATTCAATCAAAGCAGAAAAGAAACCAGAATTTATTGTTCTGTTCTCCTGGGACAGATACTACTAACTAAATGTTTGAATCTCTTTGAATTAATTAAATCTTTAAACTGATGAGCTGTCAAACTGGAAGCAGGGCTTTGCATTTTAACTTCCTGAAAAGAATACATGGAGGTTATCACTCTCCACAGAGAAACAAAGACAATAGCAGATAACTGGTTACCTCTGGTTATGTTTTTGGAAGCGTTTGTGTGTCATTATGTCTGTAAACATGATAGCTCGAAAAGTTTTGAATGAAACTTTGTAGGGGTGTAGAACAAAAAGCCTTAAAACTTAGAAACTATGATTCTTGTGTGCTGTGTATTGTCAACATATAAAAAGTAGCATATAAAGATTTAAAATATCATGTCACATTTGACCTCTGACCTCTCCTTCAAGGTCATTAGCTTGATCTGAAGGTCAGAGTGATAATAATCCTATATAGATCTATTTAAAACTAGGTTTCTTCCTGCCATTGTTTGTATTGACAACATATAGGCATATAGGGAATGATATGTGGGGATTCTAAATATCACGTTACTTTTGACCTCTGACCTCTTCTTCAAGGTCAAATAAGGTCCAACTTTCATAAAATGTTTTTATTTTTTAAAAACCTTGCTTAAAATGCTACTGCCTTTGTTTGTATTGGCGTCATTTAAGAAGTAATACTGGTATATGTGGATTCTGAATATTATTATATTATAGTATTATATTATCACATTATGGTTTGCATCCAAATATCATGTCATGTTTGACCTCTGACCTCACTTTTACATTTCACATGTGCCTTTCTTTCAAGTTGACCCCAAAATGTGTTCTATCTTTAAAGTGTTGTCAAGAGTAAGATAATGAGCTACCTAATTAGTTAGAAATATATGTAGTATAATATTATATAATAAGCTCAAATTATTCATGTTATGTTCATTTACAAATCAATACCTATTATCCATTACCTAGTCCTACGTAATGTTTATATACAAAACCCAACACTATTCCCTTAAAAGTAAATACTGCCCAGAGAGTGAGCTGCCTTGGTGGAGGTTTGCGCTCTCAGAGTGCTTCTTGTTTTGTATATGTGTGCAAAAGTAAGCGATCTACAATTTCTTTATATTTTGCTAGGAAAATGGGAAATAGGTGCAGCGATTTACCGAAACAGGTGTGAATATACGTGTGAATATACAAGGCAAAAACAAGGTTTGTACAATTCTAACAAATTTGAAAGTCAATATTTGGTATGGAAGCCTTTTTCAATACAGCCTGGAATTTCGTAGTCAAGCTTTCTTGTCATTTCTTTAAGTAGTCTCCAGGAATAGTTCTCCAGGCTTCTTGAAAGACATTCAAAGCTGTACTTTGGATGTTGACTGCCTTTTGTTCTGTTCTCTGTCAAGATGATCCCACCCTGTTTCGATAATGTTGAGGTCTGGACTCCATGAAGGCCAATCCATGATTGATAGTGTCCATTGTGTGTGTGTTTTTTTTATTTTTTTATCCAGGTATGCCTTTACGGCATTGAAAGTGTATTTGGGATCATTGTGATGCTGAAAAATGAAGCCGCTGCCAATCAGATGCATCAATTGTGACACGTTCTCCAACACTGCTGGTTGAAATGCAGTCCCAAATCATGACACATTTTACAAATGACTGTAGACACTCACTGTTTTACCTCTCTCCTGGCCAAAGAGAAAGACTTGTCACCGATTTTCAATCCCGTTCTCGTGTAATTTGACATATCTCAGCCCTTTCTCCCTTAAGAATGACTTCTTGACAGCCACCCTTCCACTAAGACCATTTCTGATGAGGCTTCAGTGAACAGTAGATGGATCAACTGAAGGGCCAGATGCATTTCTCAGGTCCTGTGTCAGGTCTTTGCTGGATTTTTTCCTATTTGTTAAGGATATGACTTTTGGATACTGCTGATCTGCTCTAGACAGTTTTTTAAGCCTGCCACTTCTTCTTTTGTCCTTTACTTGTCCAGTTTCCTCAAATTTTTTAAGACACTATGCCACGTTTTTGGCTAATAGCTCTTACTGCTACCAAACTGTGTTTTTCATAGATTCAACTAAATATATGGCACTGGGGTTCACAAGTATCACAACTGATATGAAAGTGTGGATGTAAACAGTAGAGAATTTATTTTACAAGAGCTCAGCCGAATAGTGTGGTCCCTTCCCCCTCCCCTTACTTCTTTCTTCCTTGTTCTATCTGAAACTCTCCATGGCAAACACACACACACACACACATACACACACACACACACACACACACACACAAAGTCACTTTATGCATGAAACTAAGGTAAAGACAGGGTTCAAAGCCTGAGTGATTTCTGGGAGCAGTGGATACTGAGTGCATCTTAAACTCAAACCACCTGATCTCTTTTCTTATCTTTTCCCACACTGTCTTAACTTACCCCAGTGCACACATATACACTCACAATCCCATCAGCAGTACACAATCAAAAGATGCACAAATATTCTTTTTATCACCCTTTTTTCTGCCTCTGTGTCCCTCATAGCCATTGCTCCCTCGAGGACACCCCAGCTCTACTTTCTCCTCTTTTCATCGAGACAACAGGGCAGGGCACTGTGGTCTCCAGAGACCCACACTGTAGTGTGCTGTTAAATTAGAAAGACTTGTGAGTGAGGTTTTGTAAAGTGGCTGGAGCTGTTATGGTAAAAATGCAGGGACATAGTCGAGAAAATGATGTAGGAGAGGAAGGTGGTGATAAAAGGAAGGAAGACAGGAAAGAGAAAAAGAGGAAGGTAAGTGAAAGCAAGTAAAAAATTGGGAGACTGTAGGAGAGCAGGCGACCATATGCCACAAGGCTGAAATGCAATAGCCCGGGTTTGAGTCTGACTCAACGCTCTTTGCTGTATGTTTGCTCTCTCCCCTTTCTTGTCCACTCTCCACTATGTAATGAAACCAAAAGGCCCAAAAACAATTTTTAAAAAAGAAAGAGGATTTAAGCAAGAGAAGAACATTAAGGGGAAGCAGGATTGATAGAAAGGGGGAATGTAGGAAGAAAGTGTTAAAAGGTGGAAATGAGTCATAGCAGTGGAGGAAAGGAAGAAGAGAGGCCACAGGAGAGATGACAAGAAGGAAGGAGTGAGAATCTAAAAAAGCAAGGAGTAGCTGGGGTAAATGGGGTACAGAGAAATGAAAGATGGAAAAGGGGAGCAGAGGGGATGAATCAGGAAATGGTTGGTGAAGGTTTTAAAGTTCTGCTTGTTATCTAACACCACTCTGAATGTGTATGTGTGAGTGTGTGCATGTGTTCTGCTGTTTTGTGCGCCTTTCTCCTGCTCCACTGCTGGTTCATTCTCCAGAGGCCGCAGGAAGCGAGGAAGCAATCTCCTCCTCCTACAGTATAGATCTCATCTACCTCTCACTTTTTCATCATTCCATCCTGATTTGTCTCCCTGCCAGTCTACCGTCTCACACTTCCACTGATGTGATTTGATAAAAGAACTACCCTCATATTGTTTCAAACACATTAAATAATGTATACTCCTCTGCTTTTTATTAAATTAATACATTTTTTTTAAAGAATGATTTGATTATTCATAACATTCTTTTTCCAGTGCTATATGTTCTAATTATTTAGTACTGCAGGTTCTGCTGCCACAGATGAATTCCTTATCATTTATTTATTTATTTTTAAATTTGTATCTTTTTTTTTTTTTTTTAGATAAAAAAGGACACATAGCTGC
>VUQS01074886.1:0-12735 GCA_015108495.1 Heterochromis multidens
GTCAGAAACTTGTAAATAACTCATGAAAGAATAAAGTTACGTTGGAACCAAGCACACCATTGTTTTTCTTGTGACATTACCAATAAGTTTGATGTGTCACATGGCCCTCTTCCTATTGAAAAAACAAAAGTTGTATCCAAGATGGCCGACTTCTAAATGGCCACCATGGTCACCACCCATCTTGGGGAGTTTGCCCCCTCACATATACTAATGTGCCACAAACAGGACTTTAATATCACCAACCATTCCCATGTTATTACGGTGTATCCATATAAATGGCCCACCCTGTACACTCACCAGCCAGTTTATTAAGTACACCTATTCAAATGCATGTACTGCAAACATCTAATCAGCCATTCACATGGCAGCAACTCAGTGCATTTAGGCATGTAAACATGGTCAAGATGACCTGCTGAAGTTCAAACCAAGTATCAGGGGTTAGAGGAGAATGACCAGATCAAACAGATTCAAACATCCATCCATCCATTTTCCACTGCTTATCCAGGTTCGGGTCGGGGGGGCAACAGTTTAAGCAGAGAAGCCCAGACTTCCGTCATCCGGGCCACCTCTTCCAGCTCATCCAAGCCAACAAAGAGATATAATCTCTCCAATGAGTTTTGGGTCTGCCGTGGGGCCTCCTTCTGGTAGGACATGCCCAAAACACCTTGCCTTGGAGGCGTCCAGGAGGCATCCTAATCAGATACCTGAACCACCTCAACTGGCTCCTTTTGATGTGTTTTGATGTCCTATCTCTAAGGGAGAGCCCAGCCACCCTTCGAAGGAAACTCATTTCCGCTGCTTGTATCTGCGACCTCCTTCTTTTGGTCACTACCCAGAGCTTGTGATCATAGGTGTGGGTAGAGACATAGATTGACCAGTAAATCAACAGCTTCGCTGTTACACTCAGCTCTCTCTTCACCACATAAGACTGGTATCGATCCATTTGTCAATCTCTCGCTCCGCTCTCCCTTCTCTGTGAACAAAATCCAGAGATATTTAAACTCCTCCACTTGGGACAGCAATTCGTCCCTGACCCGGAGTGGGCACTCCACCCTTTTCCGGCTGAGAACCATGGCCTCAGATTTGGAGGTGCTGATTCTCATTCCTGCCGCTTCACACTCGGCCGCAAACCGCTCCAGTGTGACCTGGAGGTCACCACCTGATGAAGCCAACAGAACCACATCATCTGCAAAAAGCAGAGATGAAATCCTGAGGCCACCAAAGTGGAGACCCTCCACCACCAGGGTACATCTAGATATTCTGTCCATAAAAACTATGAACAGAATCGGTGACAAAGGGCAGCCCTGGCGGAGTCCAACACCCACCAGGAATGATTCTGACTTATTGCCAGCAATGCAGACAGACTAAGCTCTCGGTGCGGTTGTACAGGGACCGAATGGCCTGTAACAACCAGCCAGACCCCCCATATTCCTGAAGCATACCCTAAGGAACGTGGTCGAATGCCTTCTCCAAGTCCACAAAACACATCTAGACTGGTTGGGTGATCTCCCACGCAACCTCAAACATCCTTGAGAGGATAAAGAGCTGGTTCAGCCTCCTGTGACCAGGACGATAAACTGCATTGTTCCTCCTGAATCTGAGGTTCAACTAATGGATGAACTTTCCTCTCCAGTATCCTCGCATAGACCTTGCCAGGGAGGCTGAGGAGTGGGATCCCCCTGTAGTTGGAGCACACCCTCCAGTCCCCCTTCTTAAACAGGGGAACCACCACCCCAGTCTACCAATCTAGAGGCACCACCTGAGACCTCCACGCAACATTGCAGAGATGTGTGTCAACCAGGATAGCCCTACAACATCCAGTCTTCAAGAATCAGAGCGAATCTCATCCACCCCAGGGGCCCTGCCAAAGAGCAGTTGTTAAACTACATCGATGATCTCACCCCCATTGATAGGCAAGTCTTCCCCCTCATCCCCAGACTCTGGTTCCATTACAGAAGGCGTGGCAGTGGGATTGAGGAGATCCTCAAAATGTTCCTTCCTCCACCTTATTTGAGTTCCTTCACGGTGGAAAGAATTCAAAGAACCACTTGTTACAACCAAGTTATGCATAAAAGCATCTTGGAAAGCACAAGATGGGCTACAGCAGCAGAAGACCACACCGGGTGCCACTCCTGGCAGCTAAGAACAGAAAACTGAGGCTACAATTTGCACCCATCTTCTGATTGGCTGTTTCCGGGAGGATAACGCTCCATGTCACAAAGCTCAGATCATCTCAAACTGGTTTCTTAAACATGACAATGAGTTCACGGTACTCAAATGGCCTCCACAGTCACCAGATCTCAATCCAACAGAGCACCTTTGGGATGTAGGAGAACAGGAGATTCACATCATGGATGTGCAGCCAACAAATCTGCAGCAGCTGTGTGATGCTGTCATGTCAATATGGACCAAAATCTCTGAGAAATGTTTCCAGCACCTTGTTGGATCAATGAGATTAATAATTAAGGCAGATCTGAAGCCAAAACAGGGTCTAACCCGGTACTAGCAGGGTGTACCTAATGAAGTATCCGTTGTATTGTTCACTGTAGTTCCTCTTGCGCTCTACAGGTGGCGTAAGCGCTTTTTTCCTTACACGCACCATAGAAGAAGAAGCTCAGCTTGTAGTAGAGATGTCCTGTAAAGAGAAGATATTTAAATTATACATTTTGAAACGGAATAAGGCACCAGCAGAGTTATGAAAAGATGACTACTTTGTTGTAGTTTTTCTCTGTAGTAGCTGTTAGTGGATTAAAATGAGTAAGTGAGGAGTTTCTGTCTCTGTTGTAATTTATGCTGGATTAAGCTCGTCTAAACAGCCCCAACATGTCGGGCGTGTCTTCCAGCTGCAGGGCCGCTGCAGTGGAGCGCAGCGAGCACCGGAGCCCGCCGTGCGGCAGCTCATGATGGCCCCCTGTGGTGCAGCAGGGCAGCGGGCTGTGTCAGATGTCCCCCTCGGCTCTGCTTCTCTTCAGCCTCCACTTCCTGTGTGAGTCTCCCTCCTCCGCTGCTCTGCAAAGCCGGTTTTGACACGTAGCTGTAAGGACCGCCCGGAGCGACTCTGCGTCTTCAGTCATGTCCAGGTCCAGTCGGAGATACAAGCCGCTCCAGCAGGGCGGCGGCGGCGGCGGCGGCTCTCTGCCCGGCTGTGACCGGGTGCGGATGCCCCGGGCCCGGGTGCTGCTGTTCTGTCTCCTCGGTGTTCTGGTGCTGGCGGTGGTTCTGGGAGTGTACCTGTCCAACGACACCGCCATCGGACAAGTGAGCCGCATGCCAGGCGTAGATCTGACCAGAGACAGGGTAAGAGCAACCTGTGCAGGACTGATCATTATAACATCTCCCTGTAACCAGACACGTCCAGTCACAGCTGTAGTTACTAGCTGCTTTAAACCAGTGTTTCAGGCTACCGTTTTATACCTCATGTTTTAATAAATCAGCTCAGGAAGGTAAACAAAACAAAGAGATCAGTTAATCTAAATCTAATGCAGTCAGGAGCTTAATAAGTCAAATCTGACAAATAAAAGCAGGTATTGTGTGAGGAAGGAAAAAGTCTGTGTATCTGTGTTTGTGGCAGTGGAGCTGAATCATACAATTTTAACTATATTAGGTTTGATTTGTTGGATCGTGTTGAAATAACTGGCTGCTTGTAATGACACTAAAGTGTATCTGTGAGCATACTAATGTTACAGAAACAGATAAAGAGCCAAGAATATGTTTTGTATCATTTTGAATGTGAACTTGTTTTTGTACCATAAATAGATTATTTTATTTTTATAAATGAGACAGATAAAGGTCTGGCTGAGATTCAAAGGGGCAGGAGCGATTGCAGCAATTATAAACACAAGCAACATCCAGATTATCTGTAGGTAAGAAATTCACTGAGGGCACTGAAACGGTTTCCATCCAACCTAAAAACGGATTTGTTGATTAGGATTATGGAGGCACTTTAATTTTATGGGCAAAATACTCCTGCAAAACGATTCAAGCTGTGAAAACATTTAATTTTTAAGGACAAAGTGATATGAAGTCAGGAGCAGTAAGTTTGGGATACTAACATTTAGTCTGCAGACGTGATCCATGACAATTCAGGAGTTTGGTGGGATCCTGAGACTTCCCACCAAGCATGCTTCGACTGAAATTCATGAACAACGTTGTGTTCAGTGCAGTTGTTGATGCTGACACAAACAGCCAGATTCCTGATCTACGGACGTGACGAGCCTCTTAGGCAATTTGGGGTCCCGGCAGTGATAAAGCTGCTGTTGATAAAATGATCCCTATAAAGGTTCAAGCTCCACTTATGTGAAAACAAACAGAGGTGAGAACAAAAACTTCTAAACCGATCGAGTGTGACAGGTTATGGTGGACTGTGTGGAGTTATGTGTGGAGTAACCCGTGCAAGTAGTGAAACATACAAAATGACTAGACTATACAGTGCTGTTTATTCTGAGCATTTTACCTCGTGGCTCCGGTCTGACGCGCTTAATGATGAGTTTTTGGATGTCTTTATTCATCAAAGAGTGCATGTTATTCAAAGTACGTTGATACATTTTATATTACCTGACTTACGACCAATGTAAAACTATCTTAATGCTCTGTAACAGTGTAGCACGAGCACCTTTGTGAATTTTAGCCCTTTAAGAGCAATCGCATGGACCAAGAGTCCTATTTTCTCTATCCTATAATATTGACTGAAACTGAAAGTTACTATTATGTACAGCCCTACTCCTGTTTCTTTTCCCTGCTGCTGTTGCTGCTACACTCCTGACTGTTGGAAAGAAACATAAACATATTTCACCGATCTTGCTACTGTTACACTGGCTCCCACTCTCACTGTGCAGTTTAGGGATCATATTAAAGTCTATTTTTTCACTTTGAAGCGCTTGCATGGGCCTGCCCCTAACCAACAATCAGACATGTTATAATTTTATGTCCCACGCTCAGTCGACCGGCAGCTGTTCCAAGCACCAGACTGCAGCTCCGTAACTCTGGAACAGCCTCCCCCCTCCGGATGAGGTCATCTGCCTCACTAACAGCATTCATATCTCAGTCCAGAGGTTGCTTTTCCTTATGGGCCGTCGTTTGCTGTGCAGCATTTTATTCAGCATCTACTGTGCTTAAATGTGACACATTTAATAAATCTGACGACCTGTTTATTTAGAAGCTCAGCTCCATTAATAATGGTCACTGCAGCAGCTCAGGTGTGCCACCGCAACCTTTGTCTATCCTCATTTTTCTATACTTAAGTCGAGGCAGTTTAGTTTATGTTGCCCCAAATCAGAAAGAAATCACAGATTCCCCTCAAAGTGTGTTTAACATAAGACTGTGCCTGCAAATTAAATAGTAAACACAGCACGCCACAGCTTCTGACCAGCAGTCCAAACCCAAAGATGTTTAACTCACTATCATATAACACAAACTAAATTTCACATTTGCCGTCGTATTGCTTGGCGCATACAGTTGTGGTCAGATGTTTACACACACACTCATCCTGGGCATGAATGTCATGGTAATTTTGGGCTTTTAATGATTTCTTTGAACTTTTCTTTTTCCAGGGTGGAATGATTGTACAGCATACAACTTTGAAGACTTTAAAAAAACAAGAGTTGGGTGCACAAGTTAGAATTCAATTCAGTTTTATTTTATTTATATAGTGCCAAATCACAACAATAGTAGCCTCAAGGAGTATATACATACACCCCCACTAATATTTGGTTAAATGTCCCTGTGGCGGGGTGTGGTTTGTGGCTCAGCTGCAGGGGAGGGGTGGAGCAGTGGGTTCAAGGCGTAGTGTTAAGGGAGGCTGGCTCACACAACTGATTTCCATCGTCTAATCATGCCTCCCCTATTTGAGTAGGACGCCGGGACCTGGACAAGAGAGGAGAGAGTCGCTGGAAAATCACTATAAACAAATAAACATTCAGCCTGCCACATTGTGTGTACTAGATCTCATTCTACGTCCTTTAGCAAGCTGCACCTCGACCAGACGCTTTTGATAGCCATCAACAAGCTTCTGGCATAATTCTGGCTGGATAATTAACCACTCTTCTCGGCAGAATTCGTAGAGTTCATTTAAATTTAAATTGGTAGGTTTCCTGGCACAGACTCGGCTTTTAAGCATAGTCCACAAATTTTCAGTAGGGTTGAGGTCGGAACTTTGGGAAGGCCATTCCAGAAGCTTATTGTTAGCCTGCTTTATCGATTCCAAAATCAGCTTTGATGTGTGTTTGGAATCATTGTCCTGTTGGAACAACCAACTGTGTCCAAGTTTTAGGGTGTTTTTTACACCTATAGTTCGTTTACTCTGGTCCAAATCAGTCGATGAGTTTGTGAGTTTGTCATTACAAACCACATGAGAATGTTTAGACTGATTATTGGCCAGATGTGTTTGGGGCGGGAGCAACAAAAGTAACTACAGGAAGAAGGTGCTGTGTTCTGGACTATCTGAGAACATGGAGAATTTACGTTCATTTCATGGCTAGTTGCTAACCCGTACAGACCTTTGCACATCTATAGTACCTTGCCGCATAACAGAATACAAAGCATACGTGGCTACGGGAGGGTTTTTAGCTCAAATTTGCAACGTACACCTGGTAGTTGGTTTGGATCGAGGGCAGATCACGTTCACGCCATAGACGAACCGCTCCGGAGTTCATTTGGAACTGCACCGAGACCACCTCCTTCAAAGGGTCTCTGTGCGGTTGTTTTGGTCCACACCCAAGTGCGATTGCTGTGTTCACATCTGCACAAATGAGCTGCACCAAGGGAGAAAACGAACCAGACTTCGATTTAAAAGGATTAAACACCACAAGTGTGAAAACGCCCTTAAACATCTAGCTGTTGATTTGAGGTGAAGTTGAAGAATTTGAAACTAGTCCTCCTCCTTCATTATTCCATCCACTTTGTGTAATGTAACAGTACCACTGGCAGCAAAACAGCCCCAGAGCATGATGGTACCACCACCATGCTTAACAGTTGGTACAGTGTTCTTAGGTTTAAAAGCTTCATCTTTACTCCTCCAAACATACGTCTAGTCACTGTGGGCAAATATCTCAATCTTTGTCTCGTCTGACCATAAAACTTTTCTCCAGAAGGCATTTGGTTGGTCCATGTGGGCAGCTGCAAATTTCAGTTGAACTTGAACGTGTCAATTTTGGAGCATGGGCTTCTTTCTTGGTCAGCACCCTCTCAGTCCATGGTGATGTGACGCTGGTGTTCCAGCAGTTTCCAGTTCATGGCAGGCTTGAGCCTTGATGGTTCCTGGTTGTTCCTGAACATCCTAACCAGTTTCGAAATGGCTCCAAGAGACCTTCCCAACTTGTGTAAATCTACAATTCTCCTTCTTAGATTTTCACTGAGTTCCTTGGACTTACACATTGGTCTGAGTGTTGATCAGTCCAGTGAGTGCTGTCAAACAAATCCTTTTTATGCTGCAAAGAGAAACTACCAACTGTAGTCAATGATGATCACTAACGAGAAGTTAACAGGGCTTGGCATTGTAGACATTGTAGAACCTTCAGCACCACTTATTAAAAGATTTAACTGAATGTATGTATATGTTTGACCCTGTGTGGATTAGAGAAAATCCTAAATAAATTCTAACTTGTGCACCCAATTCTTGTTTTTTTAAAGTCATTAAAGATGAATGCTGTACAATCATTCCACCCTGGAAAGAGAACAGTTCAAAGAAATCATTAAAAGCTCAAAATTACCACGATGTTTATGTCCATGATGAGTGTATGTAAACGTCTGACCACAACTGTAAAA
The DNA here is from genome assembly GCA_015108495.1 of Heterochromis multidens. Lineage (NCBI taxonomy): Eukaryota > Metazoa > Chordata > Actinopteri > Cichliformes > Cichlidae > Heterochromis > Heterochromis multidens. The sequence continues at coordinate 7,762 of VUQS01074886.1, forward strand.
CATTTTGGGGCCCACCAAAGAGGTTTTGGCCTTCCACTAAAGGAAACTTTCTGCAAAACATTTCCAAAAATGACAGGAGACTGCACAGACTTCTATTAGCTAAGGTAACACAGACTCTTTGCCTGAACTGCATGAAGGCTAGCTGCACTCGATTTGAGCCAGGAAAACCTCGATAGCCCAAGGAAAGAAACATTTTGACAAAATAAATTGTTTATTGGAGAAAAGTAGGACTTATTTAAACACTGGAGGAACAGAATGAACAACTATATGTGAAGAATACACATCAGAGAGGATGTAAACTTCTGGACCATGAACATCTGGAACATCTGTGTTGCCTGTGCTTGCGTTTACACATTGTGAGTTTTTTTTTTTCTCTCCTCCAGCTGTCCCACAAACCCAGTAAGTGTTCTCCAGCTCAGATCCGCCGTCTGGCCTCTCAGGTGGACGGCACTCGCCTGTGGGAGACTCACTTGAAACCCATCCTGATAGAGCGACTCCCAGGCACACAGGGCAGCCTGGCTGTACAGCAGGTGCGTGTAAATATTTATAGCTTCCTCCCTTTTACACGTTCCCCCCTCATCTTTAACTCCCTGCTCCACTTCAGCACATCACCTCCACCCTGTCCTCGCTGTCTGCCGGCTGGTCCACAGACCTGGACTCCTTCCAGTCCCCTACACCTCGCGGCCAGGTCACCTTCACCAACATCGTTGCCACTCTGGACCCTTCGGCCCCTCGGCGGCTCCTCCTGGCCTGCCACTATGACTCCAAGGTGCTGCCTCCAGACCCGCGGGCCCCAGAGAAGGTGTTCCTGGGGGCCAGCGACTCTGCAGTGCCCTGTGCTATGATCCTGGAGCTCGCAACCTCTCTGGATGCCCAGCTTAGATCGTTCAAACAGCAGGTGGGTTTTGTGTTGGCTGAATTTAAGCGACAGACAGCAACAAAAGCAGATGCTGACAGATGTGGTTCCTGCTTATGATGAAAAGTAAAGGGCTGAGATGCTGACGAGAGTCTCTTCTCGCTTTTCTTTCTTATTGTGTTGTTTCATCCCTCTTCCTCTGAGGCTGCAGTACAGGGTAGAAAATGCTGACTCGACCCCGGTTTGGAGTACACCAGTCTTCTGTATATAGCACTGTCCCTCCAGAGGCTGTGATTTATGTAGTTACTATAGAAACACACACACACATGTTTGCATACAGACTGCGACAACACTGCAGAAAGACAAACTGTCTTCAGGTGGTGCTTTTGTTAAATTTGATTACCCCTGTTTTCCTCGTGTTTCCTCCCAGAAACTTCCAGTCACTCTTCAGCTCGTGTTTTTCGACGGTGAGGAGTCGTTTGAAGAATGGACCGCCACCGACTCGCTCTACGGCTCTCGCCACCTGGCCGAGCGCATGGCCAACACGCCCCACCCTGCGGCCTCCTCGCACACCAACATGCTGCAGTCAGTGGTGAGGAAGCTACAGACAAAAATATGTTTCCTCTGCAGTCACACTCACTTCCTGAACCAGACTCACTTCATACTATGTTTCACAGTGAGAGGCCTGCTACAGTTAGGTCTGCATTTAGATGGTGAATCTGGTCACATTTTGGTCATTCTGTATGAAATCTGTCAAGTCTGAAAAAGTTTCCACCCCAGAGTCAGCTTCATACTTAGTTACAGGCCCTCGAGGTACATAGAGGTGGGTTGAATTTTTTTAATTTAATCTTTCTGATATATTTTTCCCAGCGTTTTGAGTCCTTTTAACTCAGAAAATATTCATAACATGAAGGTAAAATGTGCATGAATTCATTAAAAAACATTATTGCACAAGAAGGTCAGCTGATTATGAGAGGGTCAGGTGGGAAGCACGGATTATTTCTTCATGGAATGACCCTTTTACATACCCTAAACATTCAATGCACTCTGATTAAGAGGAATCTCAGCACCCAGCTCCCGTCACTCTGATTTGGTCTCTGCAGGACCTCTTTGTGCTGCTCGACCTGCTTGGTGGTCCCGATCCACTGATTGCGAATCACTTTGATAACACCGCACGCTGGTTTGACCGCCTGATTGCTGCAGGTAAGCACCCGCCGTAACTCCTCCATGGATGCTTAAATCCCTCCTGAACTGCTGACCCGAACTCTGTCCCCCTCCCTCAGAGAAGAGGCTCCATCGACAGGGTCTGCTGACGTCTCACCCATCGGAGCAGACCTATTTTAGGAAGGACGTGTACCTCGGACCCGTGCAGGATGACCACATCCCCTTCCTTCACAAAGGTAAGTGGGAACAAAGACAGTAGCCCCCCTCCTGTAGCCTCCTTGTTTACAACGTCAGGAAGGTTACACCCTTCTTCACCATCTCCTGCCCACACAACAGAAACTTCTGTGCAGTTTCATCCCCCTGACCTCTGCAGCTGGAGGTCATCCCAAAGAGTTATTAGAGACAAAGCAAGCCACAAAACACAGAGATTAGGAGTGCAGCAGAGATGCTTTCCAAGCATGAAAACATCAGCAGTTATGTATCGTTGTATTTGAACATCTTTCTTTGCTTTGCTCAGATTTTTTTTTATCATGTTTTCTGAACAAAAGCTGCCTGAGTCAGAGCAGGGATTTATAGCCTCCTTATTTCTCTCCAAACCGTCTGCCTCCTCTTTTTGTTAAGCAGAACATCTTTGCAATTTTTTCAGAGTTGGTAAAAATGTGACTTTTCTTGTTCTTGGATCCTAGATCAATAGCATGCTGCTGGTAAGTTTTCACGTTAACAGCGGTGTTAATGTTTCCATCTGTGTTGTGTGCAAAGGTCGGCTCGGGTCCCTAAATTTTCAGACTGTGAATACAAGGCTCTGTGCAGATGTCTGTGCGCCCTCAAAATTGTTGTCTGCACTGACATTGTGTTACAATGCACCAACTCACCATACTTACATAAAAAGTCAACATTTTCTAACAGACGGTTCTGTGTTTTTGGACCAGGGCCCATTCCTACCTGTTATATCTACCAAATCATTCAGTTCTGTGTGGATGACGTTTAGATTCATGTCAAAGTGTGGCCCTTCAGTTTAGCCCTGTAAGGTGGGAAAAAAGGTTGCCCACCTCGCTCCAGCTACTCATGTGTACTCCAGGCCAACTCCAAGTGGACTTGAAGAACTTAAGAACAAGTATTCAATAACAAGAATTCAGTTTGGTTTAAATAAATGGTGTTTGAAAGTGTTTAGTTTTAGTTAAGTTTTTACAAGTTTCAGCGTTAGTGTGAATCTTTTTACAACCCCAATTCCACAAACGTTGGGCTTGAACAAAAAAAAGCAGAAAGCATTGATTTGCAAATCTCACAAATTCATATTTTATTCACAATAGAAAAACAGAAAACATACCAAATGTTTAAATGAGAAAATGTAGCATTTTAAGAAAAAAATGAGGTCATTTTGAATTTTGATGGCAACACATCTCAAAAAAATTGAGACAGGGCCACATTTACCACTGTGTAGCATCTTCTTTTAACAATGGTTCATAAACATCTGGGAACAGCTGAAGCTCAGTTCAGAGCTCTGATGCTGGCCCACAGGGCATTGAAGGGTACTTCTCCCTCCTGTGTTCAGGCCTCGGTTAAACTTCCCTCAGTAACGTCTCTTCTTTGTCCCGGCTCTACAGAAGTAACATCCTTTTTGATGTTCAGACAGTTGAATCGTAGCCAGGCTGCAGTTTGAACCTTTTAAGCACAGTACTGTTAGTAGATGTCTGTCTCCAGGGATTTATCTCCTCTTTAAAGAAGAGAAGAAACTTTATGTTGCACCATCACTGCCTTCATGTCTCTGTACAGGCGTCCCTGTGCTGCACGTCATCGCCACTCCCTTCCCGCAGTTCTGGCACACACTGGAGGACACGGAGGAGAACATGCACCGTCCGACTGTGGAGAACCTGACGAAGATCATGGCTGTGTTTGTGGCGGAGTACCTGGGCTTCTGAGCGCTGAACACAAACAGCGACGGTCTGAGCAGGACCGACGATAAACGACCGCGTCAGGAAGAGAAATGAAGTGAACTGGAATCTGAACTTTACCAAAGACTCGTATCTGCTGGGCTGTCCTCGGGTTCATGTGGTGACTGGATCGGACACAGTTGTGCGAAGTGTGTGAAGTGGATACATGGTTTTAGCGAACTTTATTATACGTGCTGGGGAGCATTGTACCTGAGAAGCAGCTGGAAAATGTGTCTGTGAATTCAAACGCACTCTAAATTAATGTTTTTGTTTTGTTCATGTGAAAGAAAAAAAGCCTTATTAGCCTTATTGAGGATTTACCCTGTTAATATGCTCTGTCTTCTTAGGTGGGACCGATTATGCTCATTTTTAGCTCCATATTTTTACTCTTGGACTCGATTCTAGTAGCTTTGCATGAGTCATGGGTCACGTGCAGCTTTAAACAAGCCTCTCCTTTCAAGCTGCCCCTCATAAATATTAGAATATCCGCTCTCAGTGACATCATACAGAGCCAAGAGTAGAAAAAAAACTGTGAAATGGTGCATTTAGAGCAGTTTAAAGCCTGCCCTGTATCTGCAAATGCTGAGCTCAATATTTTAAACTTTGGCCATATTCGACAGGAGCATCCACCATTGTAGCTGTATACATATGTGAGAGAAAATCAGCAGAAGCACGATGGGTCCCGTTTAAGAACGACCTGTGATGAGCGGAGCTGCTGTGGACACTGTTTGTAGCTCATCTGTGAATTACCTTCTCCTGACTTTACCTTCACATCAGTGAAGAGCCTCACGGCCTTGGCTGTTATAAAGTGCCAGCAACATGAAGATGTTATTATGATAAAAGATCACACTGCGGTGTTTGTGAAATGATTTTATTCAGGTCGTCTTACAGTTTCGAGACATTTCAGGAGGTCGTAAACACTGAAAATGCTGTCTCTAGATTCATTGTGTAATTTTTGGGTACGATATATGTGGGTACAGTTTACCAGCATACACCTTTTAAAAAAAAAAAAAAAAAAAAAAT
>VUQS01074886.1:13468-24274 GCA_015108495.1 Heterochromis multidens
GACTAGACTAGATGGGATTATCAATGAACCCTAACACTCTGCGCATGAAATACATTTTAACTAAAATGCCAGTTGCTCTACTTTATTGATATATCTTTTGGTTAGGTCGCAGGAAAAATAAGAAAAGCCAACGCTTTCCCCCCTAAATCAAGTGGAAACAAGAAGGGTCTATTTTATCCTGATTATAACAAAGTAATAGGGTTAGCTAATGGTGTCATTTTTCAAATCACTCCGCCATTTCTTTAATAGATTTATTTTTATTTTTTTTAATAAATTAAACTCAGTGGTTTGTGTAAAAATCTATTTTTCTTTTAACTTAAAAGTATAAGTAGGTGATTTTTTTTTTAAAGTACTGATTTTTAATTAATTCAGACAGTACAAATCACGCTGTTTATTGCCAACGGTTGATTTACTCACAGTGTATCCATCCGCTTTCTGTAGCGCCAATGATGGTGCGTTCCATTTCAAGTCGGAATTTCCAATTTTCTCCTCAGGTCGGACTTCAAATTAGAAAAGTCGGAGCAGCCTCACCAACCCCATACCCCCTTAACAGTCCGAGATGTCAGCAGTGCACTTAAACATTAGTGAAACTGTAAAATTGTGTTTTACTTCTTGCTTTTCCGGCATCACTCCCAGCTTCGACTTCCGAGTTAAATGGAACGCATCGTGAGCTCTGGTTAATTAGCGCTTTCATCACGTTTCATCATTAATGTTATTTAAATTAAGGCGCTCTTGGTACAAGGGAGATAATTGGACGATTAGAGGACAGTAGTTCCGCTTACACCACCTGCTGCCATTCACTAACCCGGTAAGCTCCAATGTGCGGTCCCTCTGCCGGCGGTTCTTGAACCAGTTGCTGACCTGGATGGCGGTGAGGCCGGTGGCTGCTGCGAGCTCCCGCTTCTCCCGGGTGGAGGGATACGGTTTACGGTGGTACCACTCCCTGAGGATACTCCGTGATTTCTCCTGTTTTAAGTTAAATAGCGTAAATAAAGTCAAACATTAGACATTATTATCACAACACAAACGTGTCAGCAGTCCAAAACTGTCAGAGCGCCTAAAATGTGATGATATATAATAATACAACATAATTTACAAGGTTTTGGTTTATATTTTAACATCTGCAAAAATAATAAGGAACTACAGTTTTGAAATAAATATGAGATAAAGTACAATACGGTTCTGTGCAAAAGTCTCAAGCCACTAGCATGTTTTGCTGGGAAAATGGGGAAATTGGTGCAGCGATTTATTGAAACGCATGCAAACATAATTCAAAATACAGTATATAAGGCAAAAGCAGAGTTTGCACAATTTTAACAAGCTCAATATTTGGTATGATCACCTTTATCCTTCAACACAGCCTGAACTCCCTGAAGACTAAGAACTCTCTTCTCTTAGTCTTCAGGAATAGATCTCCAGACTTCTTGAAGGACATTCAGAGCTCTTCTTTGGATGTTTGCTGCCTTTTGTTCCATTTTCTACTTCTTTTCCATTGGCAGTGTATTTGGCATCATTGTCATGCTAAAGAAAATGAAGCTGTTGCCAGTCAGACACTTTCCAGATGGTATTGCATGGTGGATCAAAATCTGATGGCACTTTTCTGCGTTCATAATTCCATCAATTTTGACAAGATCTCCAAAACCACTGACTGAAATGCAGCCCCAAACCATGACAGAGCCTCCATTGGGTTTTACAGATGGCTGTAGACACTCACTGTTGTACCTCTCGCCTGACCTCCTCTGTACATACTGATGACAATTTGAACCAAAAACTTCAAATTTAGATTCATCACTCCATCAGACCTGTTGCCACTGATTTTCAGTCCAGTTCTTGTGTAATGTGTCATACCTCAGCCTTTTCACCCCGTTTCCCTTCTTTAAGAATGCCTTCTTGTCAGCCACCCTACCACTGAGACCATTTCTGATGAGGCTTCAGTGAACAGTAGATGGACCATCTGAAGGTCCAGATACATTTCTCAGGTCTTTGCTGGATTTTTTTCCTATTTGTTAAGGACATGACTTCCAGATACTGCCCATCTGCTGTAGATAGTTTTTTAGACCCGACACTTCTTTTATCCAGTTTCCTCAAATTTTTTAAAGGACACGCTGCACACCACGCCGAGATATGCCAAGTTTTCAGTTAATAGCTGTTTGGGATTAAAACTTAATGGTGCAAAAATACATTTTTATGGCTGTCAAACTGTTATGTTTGGCATTTTTCTTAGATTTAACTAAAGAATGGGAACAAATTATGTGTTTTTGTGACAGGCTGCTAGTAACAAAGTGCCTAAAGATACCATTTAAAATTGTATCTTTACTTGTCTGGTATGTGTAAACACAACACTGGTTCATTCCATGAGTTAGGTGCCTTTTTTTATGCTTGAATGATTCATAGGTCAGTGTTAAGTGGTTCAACCAACATAAAGCATTCCTCTGAAAATGGTCAGGAGAAAAAAAAAAAAAGGTCAGACTGAGCTGAAAGTGAGTGAAAAAGCAGCTAATGTCCAACTATCGCTCAAACCACAAAAGTCTGGCCCCCATTTGAAGCATAATGTAAAGAAATGAGTGTGGCTCAAGACTTTTGCACAATACTGTATTTCTAGCCAAAATATATTTAAGTAGAATGCAGCATAGAAATGCTTAAATATATCTTAGTAAAGTACTTGAGTAAATGTACCAAGTTGTATCCAAGCACTGGTCCTATAATGCTCTGAACCAATAGAGAGGGCATAGTAAGACTGATAATACTCATTACTCACTAAACCAGGGTGGGGTAATCCTATTTCAGGGGGCTGGTGCCACCCTATGCCCCCCCTGCAGACACATCTCTGATGTAGAACATACTTTATATATAACCCTATACATTAGACGAGTATGTTGATTAAAAATACTTAAAAGATCATATTTTTATGCAAAGCATGAACCTACAAATTAAATATTTATACTATGGAGTATTCATCAGATGTGATTTAGTAGACTTAGAAGTACACTACTTGAATAAATGTAGCTTACACACAAAAACACATGTAGTATTCGATTTTGCCTACCTTGAAGCAGTAGCTGGTCTCCTCTCCATCCCAGATGGTGTGTGGTAGAGGAAACTTTCTCCTCACACGGTACTTCCCCACAGCTCCCAGGGGTCGGCCCCTCTGCCTCTCCGCCTCTATGTAGTGGGCTTGCAGCCAGAGATGCTGCAGGAGCGGGTGGCTGCGTGGAGAGAAGGGGAAGCCCTCCAGCAGGGTGTAGAGGTCTGAGAAGCGCCCTTGGTGAAAGGCCACTGCGGCTTTGGCTTTTAGCACGCTCTCAAGCTCCCCGGGGCATGGAGAGGAGGAGGAAGTAGGAGGAAGAGTGCGGAGGAAACTGGCGAGACGATCCATGCAGCCGCTCTGCAGCAGGACCTCACACACGCAGGTGACCTGCTCTGCTGTGAAAATCATAGCTGCGGGGACAGGTCCTGAGGTGAAAGGTGAAAATATCTTCTAACAGCTCACGGGAGAGAGTTGAAGCCTTCTCTTCTCTCTATGCCCTCGTGTGTGTGTGTGTGGTTGAACAAAAACGACGTGAACTGCATGTGTGTTTAGCATTACTCATCATCATACCCCAGCACAGGTAATCTGAGACCATCAGGGTTATCATAACACACCATGCATCCTCTCCTCTCCTTCTCCTGTATAAACACATGTATGCACACGCTCACACACATTTTGGATCTTTGCTGGTGTGCCGACACGCAGAGGCAGAGCGTGATGGTTCCGCAGTAAAAGAAGAGAACGCATTTGAATAAAATTTTCTTGCCAAATTAGAAGCAAAGGGTTTTTTCCCCCCCACTGCCGATGATAATCCACAGTTCCAAAGTGCGACGCACGACGACACTCACAATAATCAGAGTCTTTTCTGTAAATGTAGTTTATTACAGTATCATGTAATATAAAAAATAGAATGCATTTGAGTACAAAAATGAGAAGACAAATGATCCCTTTAAAAACTTTAAAAAAAAAACCAACAACAAAAAAAAAACAAAAAACCACACGATATCTTTGGTTAAGTCTGGAGTCATGTATGTTTATGTGTCAGGCGTCAGTGAAAAACCAATCCAGGAACACGTGCATAAGCCACGCAGGCTTTAAGGTCAACATACTTTGGTAAGAAATGGCTAATATGCAGAAACACAATGGACACATTTCCCTTTACCCCCTCTCACGGCTTCTCCTCAAGGGCTGTTTAAAAACTACAAACTGATTGATGCATGCTTTAAATAGATTAAATGAGACCAACAAAACAAACAAACACTAACAAAAAACACACAGGCCATTATTGTAACTATAAGTGTATTTTTGTGTACCATAATTGGCCAAAGGTTTGACCGCTACCTGTGTTATGACAACAGAAAGCTCACACAAGCTTTAGGTTCAACCTGATCGAGCTGTACCCAAAGCTTACGGCAGATTTCATCAGGAAATCAGAACTCTGCTTCCTGATTTATCTCCTTGATTCATCTTTCTGTGTCACTGTTACTAAGAGACTGTGAAATGAGTCCGACCACTGTCATAACACCATGGCAGCGCAGCGTAAACATGTGAATAAAATGTGCAAAATATACAAAACGACCGAGCTATGACTACACAACCAAAAACGAAAAAAGACGTTTGCGTTTCACTGAACAAACTCATTCATAAATGTAGGCACAAAGAGTCCAGATATTTGGTTGAATACATAGCAAATATATATATATAAAAAAAAAACAACAGTTTGAAAAGTCAGATCCATCAATAACATCAAACCTGTGAGCTTTAAAATAAGGCACTTATAATTATCAACATGCTGAGACGTTGACAGGAAACATCACAGCAAATGTTTTAGTGTAATGTGCTGCTGTGCTTCCTTTAAAAAGCTCAGCATAGCTTCTTTTCGTCTCCCAAGAGTACTGGCTTTAAAAAAAACAAAACAAACAAAAAAAAAAACTTTCACTCAGCCATTGTGCGACATAGTGTCCTATGAAGAACTAAACATGCATTGCATAGAGTATAAACCCCTTTATTTCCTCCTGTGCTATATTTTTTTTTACAAAAGTAGGGCAGCGGTGCCTCCTGGAAAATGCAGATAGTTTACTGATAAAAACACTACTAACTTGTAGTAATAAAATACTGTTGTGTAGCCCTTTCAGCTATGATCTAATGTTTGTGAAGATTATAATATTCCTTATATTACTGGTCAAACTCATTGCCACTGGACAAAAGTTGCAGCCAGGGCTGCCCTTTAGTCACAGACTATGTTCATAACTTTTACCGACAGAATTTCTGACCTCCGGTGAAGTCGAGTTCGATGGTCAGATGGTGTGGTCCTGCTGGCTGGTTTTGCCAGCTGAATGCAGAGTGTGGGATGAGAATTAGAACCTCCACACTGGAGGTAAGAGTCTCCACTGTGGGTGTGGGATGAGTCTGTGTTGTTGCTACAAGTAGCTGCTCCGTTATTCACTAGGGATTTGGAAGATTTTTACGCCGGATGCTCTTCCTGACGCAACTCCCAAGAGATTTGCGTCACCTCCTGGAATCAAACTGGTGATCTTTTATTTGTCAGGCGAATATGCTACAAGTGTAGCAGTTAAATTATCTTGAAGTCTTGTTCATGAGTGAGGACTGGTGGATGGGGAAAATATGGAGCAGGGAGGCAGACGATTTGCAGGTCAGTTATATTGAAGAGAGGTGAGCCTGATGGTCAATGTTCATTTCTACTCTACACTGAGGAATTAAATATTGCAGATACTTTGGGTGGTAACTGGAAGAATAAGTTCATAGAGATAGAGATGAAGTGAGGGGGAGCTCAGAGGAGTGCCGCTGCTCCTCTGCAGTAAAACACACTGGAGAGATTGTGCCTTTCTTGCTGGCTTGGGAACGCCATGGTGTCCCCTTGGAAGAGCTGCTTAGGCTACTTCCCTCCTTTGACCGGGACCAGGATAAGTGGGAGGGAAAAAAAAGTAAGGCACATCCAGATTTTAGTAAAAAACCTCTGAGAAATAAAGTTCTCAATCCAAACCCAGAGGAGTAATCTGATGTTGAACCAGCAGGTGAATAATATCCCATTCATAATAAAAGGGAGCTGCAGAAGTTCCAGCTAGCACCATGATGGCATCAGGTCTACAGACAGAGCCTCTCTGCTGTATGTTATAATAAAAAACATGCTGATCTTAGATGATGGATGATGCGGGATAAAATCTTTCAAGTCATCAACGAACAAGACAAACAGATCTGGGGTGCTGAACCGGTTTCATAAACTATAAGCCCAGCTCGTCATCCACAGGGACAGACTGGAGCTGAGTAAGGATTTTTGATTCTCCATCGATCTCCTCTGGATTCCCCAGTGGCGAGCTGGCTTCCACATCCTGCTCTGGAGAGGGGCTTCCCAGAAGCAGCGACTCCCCACCAGGCAGACCCAACAAGGCCGGGTCTACAGGTAGGTCCCCCTTGCTGCGGATGTCAAACAGAGTTAAACTGGCTGAAGTGGAGAGGGGCACTGGGCTCCAGGCTGGCTGGGACAGCTGACTGTTTGGCATCACTCCAGTGTACATGGGACTGAGGGTGAGCATGCTTTCTGGAGTCAGAGTGTTCTGTGTTGTCGGGGTTGCCGTATGGTCCAGCGCATGAGGGGGGGGGGCAGCAGGTGCCTGACTGGTTAAGATCGCAGTCTCTGGAGCACAGTAAGGTGGAGATGAGTTGATGAAGTTAAGGGGAGATGACGTGAGGCCGCTGGGCATTGAGACTGAGGTGTTTGAAGGCTGTGAGACTATAGGAAGGGTGGAAGGGTTGAGAACGGGGATCACTCCGTTTGCAGAGATCGTGGAAGGATCGGGGACTGGTTTCAGGGGCAAACTAGTGAGCTGAATGCCTGCTGGGATGGTCAGAATCAGCTTGCCTTGCTGGACACTCAGGTAGGGGCTTCCACCGAGGAGGAGGTTACCTATGAAGATGAATGGTAAATGATAAACTGGCAGCAATCTAGACAATATAACCAGATTCAAATACGTGATCCACTGATATAAGATCTAGCCTCATGGCTTTTTATAAGTGGATGCAGCAATCCAAGTTACAATGAAAACTTTCCTACAGGAAAGAAGACTTTTGTTTCTTTTAGGTTTGGTTTTGCAAAGCTATAGATGAAAAACAAACCTACTGTATTGATAAATTCAGTAAATATCCCTTATTTTCTCTCAGATATATACTGACACAGTGGTGAATGCTTTTATTAAACATGACCAAAGTTTCAAATAATGAGATCAGAGTATGTGTAAGTTATAATTCCTGTGAGTTTCAGACACCTTTTCCTGCTCTTGGCTTTGGATAATGTCAGCAAAAGCGGATATTCCTAATATGGTCATCTCAGCTGCACACCACCTCCACCCACCTGCTGTTCAAGCTTCTATCTGTGAGGGGCTGCCAATCAGAATTAAGTAGATTTAAAAGGAGAGGAGCCATATTGGCTTGTTTCAGATAGGATGACCCGATGTGCTGCACCAGCCCAGTATAAGATAAATAATGATTATTTTGAACTGTGACTCATGCAAAGCTACACAAATAAGAGTTCATGAGTAAAAATATGAAGCCGGAAATAAGCACAGTAGGTCCACTTTAAGGGATTTTGATGCATATTAATCAATTATTTGACAGAATATTAATCATAACCAATTCTGATGAAGCCAAAAATATTCTCTGATTTAGTTGTGAGGGTTTTCTGCTTTTCTTTGACTTGTGTGATGTCGGTGGGTTTTAGATTGTTGATAAGACAAAACAAAAAAACATGTTTCTCATTGTTTTCTCTTATAAATAATCCTATAAGTAATCAATGAACTGAGAGAACTTTTTTTTTCCAGTTCTAAAACATTCAATCTCATTGTACATCCTTATTGAATAAGATTAACTTCAAAATTCTCACCTTTTCTGTTTGTAAATACAGTCAGTTCAATATCATGTGAATAAGAAAAACAAAGTCATCATGTTTGAGAAGCTGGAAGAAGTGGATTTTGGCTCAGAGAATTACTGAGCTGATTAATCAATAATCAGTTAACAGTTTCCAGTTAATTTTCTTTCAGGTCTAGGTGCTAAACTTCTAAATATCTAAATATCTAATGAGTTCAGTGTACCTGGAGGAGCAGAGGGTAGCTGAATGATGCCGGAGTTTAGGAGCTGCAGTGTAGGGGCCACGCTGGTTGGAGGAGCCACACTCTGAATGGGCCTCAGCTGGTTTATTCTCAGAGGAGCCTGTGCGACCCCTCCAGCTGCAGGAGCTGAAGTCAGGATCTGTAAGGGCACTCTGGCAGAAGGGATGGAGATAGAAGGACTGGCAGGCACCACCTGGGGGAAAGAAATGGTGGAGGAAGTTTGGATGGAGGAGACTGGGACCAGCTGGGGCACAGAGAGCGGGACCAGCTGTGCTGGTGTGCCACCTTTGGCCTGGGGGACTGGGACGACTTGTGTTGGGGAAGAGATGGAAATAACCTGCGGTGCCTGGATTTTGCTGGGTGTAGAGTTTGTGGTTTGCTCCCCCAGTTGTTGCATCACATGCTGGGGGAGCTGGCTGTTGTTAAGCGGTGAGATGGAAACTATGGTTGTGGCACCTTCAGACATAGCTGCTGAGGCTTCCTGTTGCTGCTGTGCCAGTCTGTTTCCTGTGTTCAGAGTTTGGGGGCTTTGAAACTGAGGTGTTGGCGAGGTGAGGGGGGATACTGGTACCAGCTGAGGACACTGGGACACCTGGGATCCTGAAGAGTGCTGGACCAGGTGGGATACTGGTATACCCTGGATGGAAGGCACAACCTGGGGCAGAGAGAAAACCTGAGGGGTGGAGTTGCTGGAGGAAATCACAGAGCTAGGAGGGTTGAGGCTGGTAGAGGCAGTAGTAGCAGAGACTCCATACTCCCCTTGCCGAGCAGAGAGAGACCCTGCAGAACTGGAGATGAGCATGCCTGCAGATGACAGAGCGGCTGGGAGGGGGAGGGACTCCTGGTGTTGGTGGTTTTGTGTTAAAACTAGTGAAGGGAGACTGGTTGGGGAGGACAGGGTTGGTGAGGAAGAGGAAGAAGAGGATGATACTGTCTGGCTGCTGCCCTCTGATTCGGAAACACTGATGAAACCCATTGCACTGTCACTCTCTGCCTTTGTTTGCAGAGGAAGAGAAATGATGGGGTTTGAAACTGGTGTGGTGTTAGTGTTAAGAACAACTGTTGGAAGACTGCTCGGTTTGGCCTCCATTCCTGAAACTTCCTGCTCAGCCCCAGAAATGGCTTGCTGCGGCTGCTGCACACTGACACCAGATTTGGTTATTACTTGAGCCCCATTCAGTATTAAAGAAGAGTTGGTTGCAACAGGACTCAGTGTGACGGTCTGGCAATCGCCTAAATTTATCCCATTAATTATGACACCAGCACCACTGCTGGAGATCAGGGAGTTTCCATTGAGCAGCAACGGCTGAGAGGCTGTGAGGAAGCCACTGGACCCGTTGAGGATGAGCTGGCCTCCGGTGCTGGAAGGGACTGCAGAGACAGAGATGATTGAAGCTGTGGAGCTGGCAGCCTCCTCTGTTTTGTCGGGGGTGTCATCCATCGCCTCATCTTCAGTGCTGTGGTTCCCATCGGACTCACTGAAATGGACGATAAATGGGTCAAATAGAAGGACAGAGACGCACACAAATACAATTGAAGGTCAACTGACAAATAGACCAAAACCTTAAAATAATACTGAAATTTAAAATCATGTTTGATTCAAACAGTAGCTTTTATTAAGGCTGCAGCTAACAATTATATCTATTATTATTTTATCATCTACCACTTATTTCTATTCTTCATTATTTTTATAAAATGACAAAAAAACTTTTATAATATCTGTCAGCCCAAGATATTCAGTTTTCCAACCAAAGAAGAAAGTACCAACTTTTTCACAACACAATTTAAAGTCAATGAATATTTGTCTCTTTGGAAACTAAAATTATTAATCAATATTCAGACTAGCTGTCAGTTAATTTTCTGTTGATCAACTAACTGATTAGTCAACTAATTAGCCATCCATCCATCGGATCAAGAGTGCAATAAAGAGGCGAACTATCCAGTACCCCAGCCGAGGAGTGCGATTCCCCCTGAATTTGGAATACACCCTCCACACCCCCTTCTTAAAAAGGGGGACCACCACCCCAGTCTGCCAACCCAAGGGCAGAGGTGTGCCAACCAGGACAGCCCAGAACATCCAGAGCCTTAATCCCTGCTTTATGGTCTCCATGGATGCCATGTGTGACATCGCTGCTGCCCCATCACCATTTATACTGGCACTTGAGGAGTGACAGACTCGCTACAGTCTTCTCTTGAATTATAGGTGTCGTAGCTCAGAGAAAACTTCAGTTCAGTTTTATTTATATAGCACCAAATCACAACAACAGTCGCCTCAAGGTGCTTTATATTGTAAGATAAAGACCTTACTATAATACAGAGAGAACCCCAACAATCAGACATCCCCAATGAACAAGCAATTGGCGACAGTGGGAAGGAAAAACTCCCTTTTAACAGGAAGAAACCTCCGGCAGAACCAGGCTCAGGGAGGGGCAGCCATCTGCCGCGACCATTTAAAGGTGAAGGGAGGAAGACCGGACAAAAGAGATTAATAATAACTATGATTAAATGCAGAGTGGTGTATAAACACACAGTGACTGAAAATAGGTGAGAGAAGGAGAAACACTCAGTGCATCAAGGGAAGCCCCCAGCAGCCTAAGCCTATTGCTGCATAACAAAGGGAGGGTTCAGGGTCACCTGAAACCTGATCCTGGAAAG
>VUQS01074887.1:2926-20050 GCA_015108495.1 Heterochromis multidens
CTGACTGCAGACTTCCCCAACCTTATAAACAGTACATTGCATAATGACCGAAACCAGCACCACTGACTAACAATGGGCCATTTGGTCAGTTTCATGATCAATAGTATGCAAATTGTCTGCTACGTCCAGATGAACAGATTAAACTTTTTGGGATTCTTTTACCTGGATTATTGAGCATGCATCAAGAGATGTACAGGAGGTTTTTGTTTTCTTTTATAAAAGACCTGTTTATATATTTTTATTTATTTATTTATTTTTTTTTAGGGTTAAAATTAGCGGCATGGCTACTTTGATCTTTGATTGACAGTTGCCAATTGGCGCCTGTTGGCCAGGCCTCCTCTGCTAGTTCAAGTCACTAAAATGGATTTCGCTACTGTGTTTGTGCCTTTAGTAACTTTTAGAGCATTTTAATTTAATTATATGATAGATTATAGCAGCACATTGTTTTGAACTAATATATACAAGTTTTTGCTTCATGTTTGGTGAGTGAGATTCTAGTACCTTATTAATCTTTACTTAGCACTTAGCATAAGACATATATGTACACATTTTTAATCAAGCTTGCTAGCATTAGCTAATAACTAAATACTCCAGCCTCTCATCTAAATATGTTCACTTCTGGCACCAAGAAACAACAGGGCAGCAGCCAAAATCCTAACATAAAGGCTTCAAAGTGCAGAGTCCAAAACCACAGGGTGTTGTTACAGTGGCTGTGTCTATCTTTTATATAAAGTCTATCTGCTGGAGTGACAAGGTGGCTAAATGGTTAGCACTGTTTCCTCACAGCAAGAAGGTTCTGGATTTGAATCTCCTGGTGAGCTTATGCCTTTCACTGTGGAGTCTGCATGTTTTCCTTGTGCCTGTGTGGGTTTTCTCAGGGTAAAGGACATGCTTGTTAGGTTAATTAGTTATTCTAAATTGTCTAGATTAGATGGTTGATAGATAAACTCAAGTGCTTTGAGCTGTCAGTAAGAATAGACTAGGAATCACTCCACCAAGATGGTGCACTGTTGGAGTACTGGGTAGTTCTAGGTTTTAATAAATCTACTAGGTTTTTTTTTGTTTTTTTTTGTCCAAGACAGCATTATGTATTTGCGTTGCCTTAAATAACAACATAGGTGTGGTCATTTTGAATGAACAAGAATGGACAGTGATGTGTCTATGCATTGTTGGATAGTCATGAAAGCCCAGGTTTATTGTTATTTGCAATAATTTGATATTTTCTTTGAACAGTTGTTGCTTCAGCTTTGAGTTGGTATGTTCCCATCAGGTTAGCTTGTGTTGCCCTGAATACAGTCATTAGATCCAACTGTGCACTCTGTCTTCCTAATGTACTCTGAGCCTGCATTCAAGCCCAAAGCTCTGCACTGCTGATGTGACTGGACAAATTAGTGTTACTCCACCTAATGTATTCAAACTGCTGCCGAGTGGCTGTAGAGGACATTGAGCGGTATTAGAAATGATCGCTTTGACTGTGAGCGACGCTAACCACTCCTGAAAAGGTGACAGCACATTTGGCTGCTATTTGCTAAGGGGAAGAAAAAATACCTCCAAGTTTAACTTTGGGGCATTTAGATATTTAATTCATATGGGATGTGGAAAATGTGTTTGGTCTATTCACATCTTAAAAGAGTCGTTCTGACGAGAGAAACATGCCGCAGAGTTCATCTCATGCCATTGCTCCTTCAACACTTTAATGATTTTGTACTTTTTCAGTGCCAGCCTACTCACTGACAAACTATTCTTTCATAAAAACCTCTGGGAGAAACAGCTCCACACCACTCCTGTTGAGCGCTTGCACACGCAAATATTAAATATTTGTGGTGACTCCTGGATGTGTTTTATGCAGACAACATCTGACAGGCCTGAAATGAAGCCAGGGCAGATATGAAAACAGGCACTGTCTGTCAAAATGAGGAAATAATCAACCCCCACATCCACCTCAAGGGCCCAGCTGAAAATCATTAGTTCAAAACAATGTGCTGCTTCTACTGTTAGTCTGAAAAAATAATAACATTAATAATACTTAGGAGAGTTATCAAAATAATTTCAGAAGATCTCTATTGCTCAGTCACTGTCAAGGGTGTGGACAGGCTATACTACAGTAATATTTGGGAAAGCTGTTCAGCATTTATGCTCCAGCCTTGATTATAATAGCCAGCAGTGATTACCCATCTTTAATCCTATTAGACAGTTTGGAAAATGGGAGGGAAAACATAATATATGAGAGCATTCCAAATCATGAAACCACATCCATATGCTTTCAGTTTGACATTTTCTTTTAGAAAAATGGTACAGCTAAATCTGATCGTCACATCAAAGCAAATATACATTATGATTCACTAAAATAAGCTATTAAGCAGCTCTGAAAAGTGATATTTAAGGAAAGAAACACAGATGTAGCATAAATTTAAGTACTACATAGAGGTGGAAAAATCTATTAATCTGCAATATTACACAATAAAGTACAAAACACATACTTACACGAAAACAAAAATATTTACACCTGACCACACTCTACCAGTTGCATGAAATTAACATGATTTCTTTCTGCAATGTAAAGCAACAGTAACTATATACTACTGAAAGATTACATTCCTAGTATAACATTAAATCTGTATCAGGGTATCTTTTCTTGTTCAGGGAAAAAAAAAACAATGTGACATTGAAGGTGCACAGTGCTTAACAAATTTATTAGACCACCACCCAATGTAAGGTTTATGCCACAGTTGGCATCACTATTTACCAAAATCATTTTTTATGTTTCTGTAATTGTTGATCCACCAGTATGCACAAGCTCTTTAATTGAAATATTTTTCATTTTAGATTATAATTATTATTGTTATTCATGACTTTTCAAATGTACTGTTTTACAAAAACACAGTAAAAACTAGTAAAGCACATTATAATTTTCTTCCGCTTACCCGGAGCCAGGTTGTGGGCGCAGCAGCCCAAGCAGAGAAGGCCAGACCTCCCTCTCCTCAGCCACCTCCTCCAGCTTATCCGGGGGAACACCGAGGCGTTCCCAGGCCAGCCAAAAGATATAATCTCTCCAGCGTGTCCTGGGTCTGCCCCAGGGCCTCCTCCCGGTGGGACATGCTTGGAACACCTCACCTAGGAGGCGCCCAGGAGGCATCCTTACGAGATGCCCGAACAACCTCAACTGGCTCCTTTCGATGTGGAGGAGTAGCAGCTCTACTCTGAGCCCCTGTAGGATGACTGAGCTCCTCACCCTATCTCTAAGGGAGAGTCCAGCCAAAGTCAAGGTGAAAATATTGCAATCCAAGGGTGTTCGAACATAATGTGCTAGATATAGATAGTATAAGTAGAAATAGAGACTAGAAATTGGTGGCTAATATTGATACATATTAAGGATAGGCAGGGAGGTGTTTTTCTCTTTTTCTCTTTACAGGGAAAGGAGCAAGACAAAGGACGAGGTCGGATGTTGAGCGGAGTACAGGAGGATAGCCAATCCGAAGAGGCCAAGTCTGAACTATGCCGCTTCCCAGCAAAAAGACAGTCAAAATAATATTTTGTTCGGATGTAGTATAAAAACGATGGCACCCATTTTGGGGTTATCTTTTTTGTGAGTGGATCGCCTGTTCACAAAAGAGTGCAGTGCTGTAAACTTGTATTTTCAACTGCTTGAATTTGTTAAATCTTCGTAAAATATATAGCGTGTCTCCTCAAGTTTCTTCAAGAAAAAGAACACTAACAGAGTGCAGATTTATAAATTGCTCATTTTTTTTTTCCTCAGCTGACCCTAGCTCTGTAGATGTTGCTCTTTGGTGGTGTAGGGGACTGGAGACAGCAACTGTTGGACCAGTGGGGACCAGTTGGTGTGCTCCAGGGTGTGTTCCAGTGATCTTTACTTTTAACTCCCTGTGTGTTTATACACCACTACTGCATTTAATCATTAGTAATTATTAAACTCTGGCTCTTTATCCCACAGTGTATCTTTTGTCCTGTTTCTCTCTACTCTCTCTTTCCCTCACCCCCCAACCGGTCCCAGCAGATGGCTGCCCCTCCTTGAGCCTGGTTCTGTTGGAGGGTTTTTCCTGTTAAAAGGGGATTTTTCCTTCCCACTGTCGCCAAGTGCTTGCTCATAGGGGGCTGTCTGATTATTGTGGTTTCTTTCTCATATTGTAGGGTCTTTCCTTTACAATATAAAGCACCTTGAGGTGACCTTTGTTGTGAATTGGTGCTATATAAATAAAGGTGAACTGAATTGAATTGAATTGAATTGAATTGAATTGAATTGAATTGAATTGAATTGAATTGATCAGGGCTTCATAATTTTCAGTCTCCCTGAAAACATAGATGCCAAGGTACTTAACTGGAGAATCTGGTGAATCTGTAAGGGAGTCACATGGAATCTGTCCTGTAACTTTACAATGGACCAGTTCTTCCCCCTTGTATGACTACTGGAGATGGTGACAGGAGTTTGCTGTATCTGTATGTGTTTTTAATGGACATGACTTATGACCATGTTCCCTGAGTCTGAGATACCACAGCCATTGTTACCAACCATTTAGACATTTGACTCCAGGAGGGAGAGCTGTGTTTAGTCTCAGCAGTCAGACACATTTTTAGTATGGAAAAGTCTTTCTTACAAGTGTGGGTAAAATAGATTGTGCATGGTAGTACGAGTCTTGTATCAACTTGTAAGTTGAGAGAGAAGCCTAAGGATGAAGCTCTGAAATTTGTTCAAACCCTCTGTCATGGTCCCTATTATATTAGCTGGTTTCGTTGTGTTTCTTTCTTTTCTTCTACCTTCAGTGTCCCACCGTCTCTGTAATCATGTTTAGTGTTAGCCTTCATGTCTTTCATGGCTGTGTTAGTGTTTTGTCTTTTGGTCACTTCCTGCTTTAGTTTGAAAGTTAGTTTTTTCATGTGTTTGTTATAGTTTAATTTCTTACTTTTGATCCTCTGCGTCCTTTTGGATTACACCCCCCATAGTTTCACCTGTGTTTGATTGAGTTTCGACCTGGGTCTTGTTTTGCAAACAGCCAGCAGTGTATATATAGTCCTGTGTTTCTCCCCTGTTGGATTATTTGTTATTCCTCCCCGTGTATTTGTCTTTATTTTCTTGTGTTTCTTTTGCCCCCTTTGTGAATTGTTTAACTCTTTATTCAGCCATTAAAATGTTAGATTTCTTTTCAATTTGGGCAACGCTATGGCTACTCGGCTGTGGTTTTCAGGGTTGGGCAGTAAATGAAAGGCTGAAATTGCACAATGAAATGAGTGGTTCCTAGTAACAAAATTCTGAGAAAATTCTTAGAATTATGAAGTTGTCTACGAATTTCTCCTTAAAGTTAGGATTAAATCCTTGTATGGGTAAAAATTATCCACAAAAGAGGACTTGAAAGATGCTTATAATGCTTTTAAGATGCTTTGGAGTTTCTTAAGCAGAACAAAAAAATGGTGGAGAGACAAAGAGAGAGTAGGAGAAATACTTTCCAAATGCTGAATAACACTGAGTTAATGAAACACTACAGATTAGATCATGCAGGGATGATGTTTGCGGTTGCAATCTCATTACATCTCCTACCCTATGCAGTAATGCTATAAAGCCAGAAATGAAAGTGATCACAACACTAAGATATTTGGCAAGTGGAAAAATGCAGCAGTGTAGCAATAATGATTTGGGTCTGTCACAACCATTCACTGGCAGTGATCACACAAATGATTACAGCTCTTTCACATCCTCATATTGTGATGCATTTCATTTAATTTCCACCGGATGTCCACACCTTGCACTCTCACAAAAGGCCATTCATGGGCATAGCGGGTTTGTTGGGTGTAATTGATGGGATTCACATGCGCATCATCGCACCATCATAAAATGAACACATTTTTGTAAACAGGAAGCATTACCACAGTAACAGTGTATTTATAGTAAACAGTTTTCTGTGCAGACTACAAGATTTTGGACATTGTTCCAAAATGGCCAGGCTCAACACATGACTGCAGAACACTTTCTGAAAGTGGCTTGAGAAAGCTTTTTGAATCACATGTGCCAGCCAGTCCAAAGTCAATGTAAATGTTTACAAGGAGATTTTAGAGCCACTCATGCTTCCATCTGCTGACAAGCTTTATGGAGATGCTGATTTCCTACCCAGCAGGACTTAGCACCTTTCCACAGTGCCAAAACTACTACCAAATGGTTTGCTGACCATGTTATTATTGTGCTTGATTGGCCAGCCAACTTGCCTGACCTGAATCCCATAATGAATCTGCGGTCTATGGGGTATTGTTAAGAGGAAGATGAAAAACCCCTGACCCAAAAATACAAAAAAGGCCACATTCAAAGCAACCTGGGCTTCAAAAACACCTCAGCAGTGCCAGAAGCTGATCACCTCCATGCCACACTGCAGTGATGCAGTAATTCATGGTAAAGGAACCCCAGCCAAGTACTGAAGTTGAGCATTTCAGTATTGTAAACCTTTTTTTTTTAATTCATTTATCTGGTTTTATCCTTTTGAATTTTTAATATTCTAATAATTTGAGATTTCTGTTTTTCATGAGCTATAAGCCAGAATCATCAAATTAAATGGGAAAAAGGGCTTGGAATATATATACACACACACACACACACACACACAGACTCAAAGAGCCCACAATAAAAACATGGGCTGTAGTGGAGCAGGAACTTGACCAACTCAAGAGAAGGTTTTCATGTGGAGAGCTGCGACTCACACCAAATTAGGTTTGCAAAGTCATAAGAGCTTCTGCAATACTTCAGAACGTCTGCAAAGCCACACAAATCCTGGAATCTCTCAAGAACAATTATAGTGACAGTGATGAGGATGATAATGAAGATTGTCACACGCCACAAGCGAGGAACTTAACCCAGAGTGGGCTGCTGTACGGAGCCCAGTTTATAAATTTGCATTTCAGGCAAGTTATGAGCTCAATATTGCCTGCATTGAACGTAGAGTTTATGATGCATACACTAAAACAATGCTTGCAGAAAGAGACATGAATGCATAATGTTTAGGTGTCATTTTATTTATTTTTTAGAACCCTGATTTTAACTTTGTAATATTGCTCCTGTACGTATAGCTTTTTTATTTTATTTATTTATTTATTTATTTTTGCTGTCTAAGGCCATCCATCTCAAGCTCCAGTTTCCTCTCCATCAGGGTTGGTTCTGGAGCAGTACCAGGAACCCAGTGAGTCTTTTCAAGGTGAGGTTTGCTCACCAGCAACCATTGTATTATTGTAGGGTCTTTACCTTACAATATAAAGCACCTTGAGGCGACTTTTGTTGTGATTTGGCACTAATATAAATAAAATTGAATTAGAAAGACTGTTGAGAAATAGTCTGTGTATGTTCTATAGCAGACCTTTAAATAAAATCTGATCCTGATATCATCTTAAACTGCTTAGTGGTGTATGTAAACCAACCAATGACTTCAGACATTTTTTAAGCTGGTCATCCACCCTCTAACTTATATGTCACCATTATATGAAAACATACAGTTATGTATTTAAGTTAACTTTACCAGCAGTTGCAGTATAAACTAGGCATGTGTTTATTGTTTTGTTTTTTTAAAGCACACTGAAGCTAGAATTTCATTGTTAACCTCACAGGTATGTTGTAATTAGGTGAACAAGTAAATACAAGTTGCCAGAACTCTTTGTCTAAACTCGTAAATCTTAGTAAAGTCAACAACAACAGTCAAAAAGCCAAAAGCTGAAAAACACTCAAAAAGTTATTGAATAGTTTTGCCTTGATATTTTGAATTTTCTCAGTTTTATCACACAGCAAGACAACTTGAAGAATTTCCCAAATCACTGGGATAAATAAAGTATTTCTTATCTTGTGTAGATTAGACATTTTTAGGGAGCTTGGAGAAGAGCCTTCACACAGAAAGGAGTCAGTTAAGGTGGTTCTGAAAATGATTCTTTGGGTTTTACAGGTATGCCCAAGGGATGTCTTCCTTGAACCCACCTCTGAATTCCCCAGGCGGAGCACAGAGATTTTCGTGTAGCCTGCTGCCTCTGTAAAATGTCCTTGTATAAGTGGCAGCAAGTCTTTCTCTCACTATCTACAAACACTTGTAAACTAAATGAAGGTTCAGGAGCCACTACAGAGATGACATCAGAAAGGAGACAAATGATAGAAAAACTCTCTGCTTGCTGCTTGGATTGTCAGTTATGGACTTCATTACACATGCTCTTTGATCCAGCTCATGTCTCCTCAGATACCGGAGTTAATTAAGGGAAAAGGCTCAGCCCCTCCCCACCAGTCCTTTATGGTATACTCCACCCTGCCATTTACTTGTATCCATCTGCTAATTAATGAAGTGCTATGAAAGGGTTACCCAATCAAATCACTGGACACATAAATCAAAGACTTCCTTTCCTTTTGGTTGCTGGCAGTATTATTAAAGAAAAGAGTGATGAATACTGTTGAAATAGTGTGCTTGGTTTGAATGTTCCTGGGTGTATGCTTGTGAATTGAACCCTTCCTATTTGCAAAGGTGCCTCCAGCATGCACCAGTGTATTACTGTGCGTGTGCGCAGACGTGTAAAGATGCACCTTTGTGTATGTTTTTGTTAGCAGATTGGTACATACACATTTATGTGGCACTTGCTCTACTCAGTTGCACAGAAGCTGGGCTCATTAAGCAGATTAATTTGAAAGATTAAATGAACGTGGGAAGGATGAAAGAAATGAGAGGGGACAGAAACCATGACAGCAGAGAGGGAAAGAGAAGATGAGATCGGCAGAGAGAATGATAGACAGCTATGTGGGATAGTAAAGAGACCTGAGAGGAAGGGAGAAACAGAGAAAGAGAAAAATAAAGATAGGAGGAGGCTTCTGGGGGAAAAAAAAGACAGAACAAGAATGAAAACAGGTAGGCGGGAAAGGAACATTAAAAAGTGAGACAGCAGAAAGGAAGGGGATATGAATGTGTGATCTTCTTGTGGAGGATAATGGCTCCCCTCTACTCTCTCCTCTATTGCTCACTGAAGGGCACAAGTGTCTGTGGGCAAATATGTATCAGACTCTGGGCAGCTTAGGCAATTTCATGGCGCTAACGAAGATGATGATAATCCAGTTAAATTGAAAAATGGGAATGACGATGGATCCTCCTTCATCCTGTAATTAATCCTTTCTTACATTCATGCATCCAGATAGTTTATATGATTAGGATTGACTGAGGATAATACTTACCCTCAGTGTCGCCCTGCTGAGAAACTGCTCTCTGGCCTGTGATGTACAAAAGAAGATTTATTTCAAGCTGTATGTTCAGCGAAACAGGCCTGAATTTACATAGCAGGATTGAAAATGTGCTCCGTGATGCTTGGTCATAAATAAATCACTACATTTTTGTGGGCCCTCTAGTGTTTAATGGAACAGTTAAATGGAGTGTCACGAGGACAGGATGGAGAACTACATAGGTTTCGCCCTGTGAAAGTATGTGCGGCTGTATATGTGTGGGGGTGTGTGTCACATTTAGGGACCAATTTAGACTAATCTAGGTGATTAACAGAAGTATCATTGGGGGCAAAAGCACATAGCTTTGATTTAGAATAAACAAAAGTGTCGTGGTCTTTATTGTAGTTAGAACGAAGATTATGAGAAATGCAAAAGTAGCAAAAGTAAAAATTAGGAAGAACTAGTGGTGAAATTTTTGTTGAAAAATACTCATAATGAATTGTTCCTTTCAAAGCTTTTAAATAATCCCAGTAAGATTCTTGCATTTGTTAGTGTAGGAGCTGTAGTTACAATAAATTATGGTGTCAGTTTTTCTTTTCTAAATGACATTTAGCCCGGGAGCTTATTTATTCATTTATGTATTTCAATCTAAATGAATTATTTTTCTATGAAGAATATCGTCTTAGATGTACTTAATTTTCTAGCTTCTTTGCATTTTTGAGACGACTTGCCTATTTATGCAATTATAAAAATATGCAAATTTACACAGGGTTAAGCCAACAACATGTTTAAGTGAGGAAAGAATATCTAAGCCATCCTTCAACCATTAATACACACACACATACACAAAGAGAGAGGTCATAATGAGAAAATCAGAAAGCTGGCTGGTGTTATAAAATCAGAGATTAATCAGGTCAGTGCATGTTATGCTACTTGAGGCTAAGTAGACATTATGCTTAACTATCTAATGTATTCTCAAAGTCTCTACATACTATGATCCAGTCTTTTCTGTGGGTTGTCACCTTGTGACAGCGTCATCTTGTGGTGGAGAAGCTTGTGTGGTCCTGAGATCCCAAGAGCAATGCCATTCAGAGTTTATGCTCCTGGTAGGGTCACTGTGGCTGGGTGTAGTCTGTGGTGACGCGAGGTAGTCCGAGGAACGCACCCAGTTGTTGGTGCCAAAGTGCTGCCGGGAAATGGTTTTCCAGGCGGCTCACTATAACCCATGGTGGGACATATGTGATATGATAAAACTGGAGCGAATCATGGCCCGATTTTATTAGCCGGGCATCCCAGGGGACGTGCGCCGGTGGTGTGTGTCCTGCCTGGAGTGTCAGCTGGTGAACCAGCCGGCCATTCCAAAAGCGTCATTGCGCCCATTACCATTAATGGAGGTCCCATTTGAGCGCACTGGCATGGACCTCATCGGGCCATTTCACTGGAGTACACGGGGATATCAGTTTGTATTAGTTCTTGTGGATTATGCAACACGATATGCCAAAGCAGTTCCGCTGCGCACCATTTCTGCAAAGAGTGTGGCGCAGTTGCTGTTTCAGGTCATTTCCCGAGTTGGCGTCCCAAAAGAGATACTGACTGACCAGGGTACTTCGTTCATGTCTCGCACATTAAAGGAACTGTACAAATTACTGGGGATTAAATCTGTTTGGACCAGCGTCTACCACCAACGGGTTGGTGGAGTGGCTGAATAAGACTTTAAAATCCATTTAAAATCCAGAGGGTCTAGCCAGCAATTGGGATCGCTGGCTAGACCCTCTGTTGTTTGTAGTGCGGGAGGTGCCCCAGGCCTCCATGGGATTTTCTCCCTTTGAGTTACTGTTTGGCAGGAAGCTGCGGGGGATGCTGTAGGCTCAGCCGGATGGCTCCCCGGCCTAAGTCGGGCAGTGGGGGTATGTGGGGTATGTGGGTGTGGTCTGCGGCTCCACTGCAGAGGAGAGGTGGTGCAGTGGGTTCAGGGGGCAGTGCCAGCGGGCTGGCAGGGCTGCTGGGACCAATGTGGTGATTATGATCTCCCTATTTTAGTAGGTCGCTGGAACCGAAGGGGAGAGCGGAGCTGTGCTGAGCTGGAGGCGAGGCAGCTGAAAAGCACTGTAAATAAAACACTCACTCGTCTTGCAACGCTGTGTGTGTCGGGTCCTTTGTTACAGTCACCCACTGGGGTAAGGGGGAGGAAGATGCTGACTTTGTGGGTGCATGAAAATGGATGGGAACGGGGATGTAAGCTGCAGCAGAAAAGGGGTTCCGGTCTTCTTGGACTCCATGCCACTGAAGTTTTAACATTATCCTAGCCATGGTTGGGCCACAAGCCAGTGCCAGTCCCAAGCCCGGATAAATGGGGAGGGTTGTGTGAGGAAGGGCATCCGGTGTAAAGTCAAATCAAATATGCAGATCATCAAAAATTATCATTTCCATATCAGATTGATCGGGACCCGGGTTAATGACTACCTATGGCGCTGTTGGCCAACAGGGTGCTGGTGGAAACTGTGCTACTGTTGGGCAAAGCAGGAGGACATGCAGAGGGTTGGTGTGACAGAGGAGGATGCTATAGGGTGAGATGGAGGCAAATGATCTGCTGTGGCAACCCCTAAAGGCAGCAACAGAAAGAAGAAAAAGAAGAAGGAAAATCTTTAAAAGATTTATATTTCATTTCTAAAACGATACGTTGTATTTTTACACAATTTTTTTTTCAGTGTGTGGTTTCTGTTTGTGCACCAGCCTCTCACTGTTAGACAGAATCAAGCACAGGCATCATCCTTTAAGGAAATCCACCCAAACAGCCTAACAAAGAGTACAGTCATATTCCCTTCAAGTGACCGCAAATGATGATGATCTAATGCTGTGTGAATAAAATCAATATGAATTATCTCCTCAAGTGACCTGAATCGTCATCTTTAGAGGAAAATACTATTTCAGGTTTTTAAAAGCTTACATCCCTTTTAATGATAGGGATAACACCAAAGGTGTGCTTCAGTGGTTTTGTCCCATCTGACTTGTTTTATTGTATCTCAACAAAAACCTTTGCCTTACCTAATGTAGTCCTCCAGCACTCATTTGTGTCTCAAAGAAAGCACAGTGGACATTTTCAAGATTTATGAGGGACAACAACTTCTTACAGGCGCTGCTTAAAGATTGCGACTGGGATATGCCTTACTAAATCTAAGAAGTGACATTTTGAAGGTCTGACCCTTCTGAAGGGTACATTTATCTTTCCAAAAGCACCATGCTATTGTGGTGCTCTATATCTCAAATCAGCTAACAGTGGGAGCCTCTTAAAAAGGTGCCCTTTTGTTGTTTTTCTAACAAAGAATTGGCCATTCAATTTGGGTTACTTTTCAGACTCTGTACTTTTTATACACTTTGACATGTCACAAAAATGGCTTATTGAATTGATAAACTATGATTTAGGAGCACGTATTGTGACTAAAAAGTCCATTCATCCATCCACCCATTTTTTTAAACTGCTCATCTAATTCAGGGTTGCAGAGGATGGAGTGTATCCCTGTTGTTCTTTTCGGGAAAGGCAGGACCAGCTATAAAGTCATTGTTCAGTTCTAAGTAAAAGCAAAACTAAAAGCAAAAGTAAAAACAGATATATGCACATAGATTTGTAGAATCTGTAGGCAAAGGACAAAATTTTTGGTACTGGAAGCTTTCTGTTTTCCATTCTGCTTGTAGTCTCAGTTCTGTTCACTAGTCGTCTTTGAGCAGGCAATGTATGCATGCTAATATATAGTCAGTTTGGTGAGCAAAAGTGGAAAAGCATTTACCAAAATGCAATCTCAGAACCACTGAATACTAAATGATGATTTAACTTTTTATTCGCTTGTTAAAATGTATCTACATTTATAAACAATGACAGATGGACAGACCAGAAAGTCTTTAAGTGAACATCCACTGTCCAGATTTCTTGGCTGCAGCAAAAGCCTCAAAAAATCGACTATTTCACTCAGAGGCTAAGTTGGCAGACTGGCCGATGGATTTCCTGATTGGAAGATCTCTGACTTGGGCCCTGAAATGTTGTCAAGCACACAGCAGACCTAAATAGTCAGACATATGTAATTGTGCACCAAAACTCTTGATGGCTGTCTGTTTTCAGACAGCATACGAATGATGGCTAGAGAGGAAACAAATACCCCAACAGTCACACATAGATGATAACTGGACCTCTGAAACACTGCCGCAAACAATAAATTGAAATTGAATGATCAACAGTATATAACAGTATAACTGGAATTTGGAAAGCACTTTTGGGGAATGTCAAGGATTGTTCATCAGTGAACTGTACAATGTAGAAATCTGTAAATATGAAATATGTACAGTCTCGTTTGTAGAATCCAGGAGCACAAAGGCCTTCATACCTTTAAACTGCCTAGAGCACAGGCTTAATGAAAAGTCTGTAAATATATGTTGAGATGTTAAGGCTTTTACTTACAGTATAAACCTCTATAACTACAGTACTGTCTAAAGATCTTGAGCCACCCCTCATTTCTTTATATTTTGGAAAATGGGAAATAGGTGCAGCAATTTATTGAAACGCGCAAACATACATGAAAATGCAGAACATAAGGCAAAAACTGTTTGTAAAGTTCTAAAATCAGTATTTGATATGTCCACCTTTATTCTTTGACAAAGACTGAACTCACTTAGGCAAGGTGCCAGCCTTCCACTGAGACCATTTCTGATGAGGCTTCAGGGAACAGTAGATAGATCAACTGAAGGGCCACACTCAAAAAAGCGATTCTCAACTTGTTGGTGCAAAAATATTGTTTTATCCTGTGTTATCTGTGTTATCTTTGGCATTTTTGATAGATTCAACTAAAAAAAACTGAAACAAATTGTGTGTTTTGCAACGGGCTGCTTGGTTCTTTGCTAAGTTGTCTGTTATGTATAGACACAACACTGGTTCATCTCTTGAGTTAGGTGCCTCCTTTATGCTTAAATGATTCATAGGCCAGACTTAAGTGACTTAATAAGCAATAAAAACATTCCTCCGAAAATGGTCAGGTGAAAGAACTGGACTGAAAATGAGTGAAAAAGCAGCCAATGTCCAAAAAAAGAACATCGAAAGGCCTTTAGAAAACCTGGAAACCTATTGCTCAAGACCACTTTAAAAACTTTAAAGAAAGTCTGGCTTCCTGGAAACAAATTATAAAGAAATGAGGGGTGGCTCAAGACATGTATGTACAGTCCAGGAACAGAAAAGACTACACACCTTAAAACTGCCTGGAGACCCTTTTAGCACAAAAACTACAATGATTGAAAGGCTTAATGAAAAGTCTATGAACGTATATTTCGATGTTAACAGCTTTACTGATAAACCTCTAACCTCTCTCACAAAGGCAAAGAGGAACAACTGTGTGAGCACAAAGAAAAAGAAAATACAACGAAAAAGTCAAAGAATATTTGCTCTTTCAAAAGTTGCTGTGGATGTTGTTAACTGAATCTGAAAGACAGCTCTTCTAGGCTCCAAGATTTCTCTCTTACTACTATTGACTGAAACAGCTAAAAATATTACTGCACTTCTTTGCATTTACCCTGAACAGCCAGAAACAAACACATCAATTGAACACACACAGGAAACACGTCGGCCATAAGCAAGCAGAATTTACACACTGGGGTGTAGAGTAGCATTACTTATTTATCAAGCCAAATGGAATTTCAAAATGAGATGCTGAGTGGATGGTCAATAACTCTAGTGTCCCCAAAACAAAACAAAAAAGGGGGGAAAAAGTCAAATAAAGATAATTGTTTATAAATACCGTGGACACAAAAATGATATATATACTATAGTACAGCAAAAGGGCTGGGAACAGACCTGTGTGAACTCAAGCAGCTCAGCAGCACTGCAATCTGTTTACTTGCACCGTGATGATTCCATTAATGTTAATTTAAAAGGGGAATCAAAAGAGGAAATGGAATATTTTCGAAAGCCCAGAGCAGAGCACATTTTTCTGAACTGTTCTCATATGAATAAGTAATCAGGGAAAAGGTTAAGATGTGTCATTCTTATGCTCATGGGATGAATTTCTAACACCAAAGTGACAGATTTCTGAGCCTGCTATTCTATCAGTAAGAATTGGGAGAGTACCTTCTATTTCCAATGAGCTAACTGTTGTTGTTGTATATATCGATGAGTAAGAACAAGGTTAAAACAGCTCTAAAATTCCAGATTGACAGACTGAAAAATGAAGTTTGCATTTGCTGTGAAAACATTTCTGGACCCAGATCTATAAAATTTGCAGTTGTGCAGAATTGGTTTCAACTAATTCAGGGTTATGGGACATATTATGTTCCGTTCCAATAATCCTAATTTGTCTTATACTGGGCCTTAGTGCATTCCCTCAGTTCATCAACTGTCTGAAAAAAGCCATTTTAGCTCCCTTCACTGTTTCTTTAAGCCAACAGTCTTCTAAATGGCTGCGCTTAGCAAACAGGAGGTTTTGAAATGCTCGACTGGTGGTTGCAAATCCATGTTCAAGAGTTGGTCTTTGTGTTTGAGCTTCACCCAAATTATGTCATTCTTCACTGTGCAGCTTATGGATCTTAAGGGAAGCTCAGTCATTCAGTTTAAACCCTCTTTGTTTTTCTCTGAAATGTGCTTAATGTCAGGAGTTAACAGGGTTTGGAGTTGTCATATGTGTGGAACGTCTTAAGGGATGTGGCTGTGATACAAAGCTTAATGCAGCCCATGGTGACAGAGACCCTCTTATTAAAAATCTCAGACAAAAACATCACAGGCTACACAGGATAGCACTCCCTCTAGCCTTGCATTATCACCCTATGATCCACTGACTGATGATGTGGGACTTTGGGACTGTGGTTTGTGATGTTGGAGCTCCTGTTTGTAACACAGAAGCAGGAAAACAACATTGTGATTAAAAAAAAACAAGTGGAGTGACAGTGTTGACAACATAAAATAGTATAAGGATGTCCATCCATTTTCTTAACTTCATCTCCAGTGCAGATATGAGAATGAATTTGGATACTGACATGGATTCAAACTCTATGCCCCCATCTTTACTCGAGCTTCTTTTTCTGTCTACCCTGATGATGGTAAAGACCTTCAGAATGGCATGAGCATCTGATACTGTCATATCCAGCCAGGTGTCAGTTGGAGTGATGATGCTGGCACTCATCAAATCTATTTGCTTCATGTATTTAGTGTGTAATATCTTTTTTTTTTAAGAGGTTCTGAAAGATCTTCATAGCCCGTTGTGTACAGTACACTTCATTTCCCCCTCTTTTTTTGGTCAGGTGTTCAATGGAAGAACACCAGCTGGCTTGATGTTGCACACATTAGGACTGCTTGCAATAATCCAAACCATCCCAAATCTAACAAAGAACAATCTAATCATCTTGTCTTGGCCACAGGTACTGACAGGAATGGTGACAGACAATTATAACTAAGAAACACAGCTACAGTTATATCCATAAGTTTTTGGATAAGGACATTCTTTTTTTAATTAATTAATTTATTTTGTAATTTTGCCTCTACACCATTTCAGAAGAATTTAAAATCAGACACTCAAGATTCAGCTTTAATTCAAGGGCTTTAACAAAGTTATTGCATTAACTGTTTAGCAATAACACACATATATAGTTTCCAGAGACTTCTGTGGATGCTGTAAGGTCAGAAGAAAACTAGTCAATAAAATATCAAGTCAAATCAGTACATCCTCAGTGCTGCTGTGTGGTTCCAGATCAGAAAGCAAGGCAGCATCAGAGTGGAGCTCTCCATCCACTGCCTGCTAATGTCCTGTGCACCCCAAGGTAACTGTAGCATGTAGCTATAAGCACTGCTGGATAATCAGAATCAGAATCATCTTTATTTGGCCAAGTTTGTGCACACAAACAAGGAATTTGACTCCGGTTCACTTTGCTCTCTGCATGCAAAAAAAAGAAATGTTTTTAAAATAGGCAGAGGTGGCAAAAGT
>VUQS01074887.1:38915-51734 GCA_015108495.1 Heterochromis multidens
AATTAAAAAAAAAAACACACAAAAAAAAAAAAAAAAAAAAAAAATCAAAATCAAAATCAAAGGCGATAGTAAATGTGAGATGACAACATGGGAATTTTGTTTTTATGGGGGAGGAAAGTCAGGCTTGCAAACAAATAAATACTAGATTATGTAGTTTGTACAAATGTGCATACGTATATAGACCTTCATGACAGTCCTGAACAAAAGTAAAACTAACACTGACATTTTTTTAATGAGGCAATATATCTACTTGTCGTTTATTGTGTTCACTTATCACAATCAAATTTATATAATTTGTTTTGAATGATTAGAGTATTTTATTGTACTGTATGTCATACCTTTCACATGTACCCTAAATAAAAAATCCAAAGTGATTTTTCGGAGTGTTTCTATTCATAATTGTAATTCAAGAAATTAACAGTACTATTAAATAATACAAACAATCTATTAACTCTATCTGGAAACTTTTTGTAACCGTAAACAACGGCCAAAAAATATAATTACCTGATAACCCATCTATTTTTTTTCCGCTTGAAGATTTATCTGGGGTGTTTTTAGATTTGGGTTATGTGGGCAGTAAAATTACTCTTGCGTTATTTCGTTAATTTACCCTTATTGATTTATAGGTTTCATGAAGTCGTGGAGATTTTATTTTGATATTTTCACGGAAGTTCAGTGTGTTATTGTCCCAGTCTTGAGGCTGCTGGAGTCTCCTTGAGGCACCCGCACGCAGCTGGCAGCTGCTTCAGTGCGCGAGACCCAACCACCGAGCGGGGAGCTCGCGCTTCTTGCTTCACCTCTGATGGACTTGAGATAAGAGAAGATCAGGCAGCGTCTCTCATTTTAATGCCCTGGGTGTTAGTTACACAGCAACAAACAAACTGCTCTGATGGTCTTAAATGTTCTAGCGCCGATTTTAATGTGTTTTATGTGTTTGCGCTCAACAGTGAGGTAGACTTTTATTTGGGCACATTTTAGAGTGTCAGCGTGTGATTTATCCCGTGGATGCGGCTGTCGGTATCCATGTGAGCCCTGCAGGATCAGCCTGTCACAGGGCATCATGATGGCTCTGGTTCTTCACAAGTGGATGAGGAATATTTCTTCAGAGATGCTGCTCCTGGTGCCGATACTGTGCTCTTTACCTCTGTCAGGAGCGGCTCCTTCTCTGACTACAGAGCAGCTGGACATGGGGGTGGTAAGTTTTGAACCTTTTCTACCTACTTACAGAGAACGGGGAAGTTTTTCTGCATGATGCAGGGAATAAGACGTGGTGTCTCTCTTTTTTTTAAGCTTTCGTGTGTAAGAGGGCTGGCGGCTGGGGTTCTCTCCTTTTGCACTTGGGCTACTCTTGAACGTCCAGGGAAGAGCAAGTGCTGGCCTCTCCAAATACTTGCTCTGAATTTTAACTGCGCTCTGCAGTCCACTTCACAGGGCAGAGTGACGGTGGCACACTGCTTGATTAAAAAATGTAAAAAATGTGTATAGGATTTTTTTTCTCCTGAGGAGGAATCGCTTCATTTAGAAAAAAAAAAAAAAACACATGAAAATAATCAAGCTGTGATAAATAAATGTATGTGCAGGGGTTTGCTTCGACGTTGTATCGACCTCTTCCAGTTTATACTGAACGGTAATCCACGAGGCATAATTTATTAATGCCCCCCCAGTAATGACTTTGAAAGAGTCCAGAGGATTGCTGTGTTTAAAATAGATGATCCAATACTGTAGTCTGGCGTGGATCAGTAGACTTGAACTAAACGAAATTAAATAAGCAGCATCATTGGTGGAGGTTACAAACAAATCGATCAGAGCTGTGACTGCTTATGAGAATAAATTTAAGACCTGAATAATAAGCTTCAGTGAGCCTTTATAGGTTTGAAGCTAGAGCAGAGTAAAACTAATCATTTATGATTCTAATACATTGTATTTCGGTGTCTGTGTGTGTTTGGTATTGGTGATGCATTTTGAAATGTACACAGCCTGTAAAGTGGTAACTGGCTTTATACTGTCTGTCATCGTTATCACTACTACAGAACAACAGCATGAATGGCATTTAGTCAAGACTGCTGATAACAAAGAAAGGTACCTGCACAAAAAAAAGACCCTATGTTTGCAAGCTCATACTGTTTGAGCCTGTGTGTTTATAGCCAATATAATGATGGCAGACATAAAATTACAGCATGCACTATTTCTTTTAAAAAAAAAGTTTTTTTTCTTGGTTTGTAAAAGCTGATTATCATCTTCCTAAAGTAGTCCCCACTGAAGATGCATTTTTCTTCACATTCCACTCCTCAGGGCAACTTCTTCTTTCTTTCTTTTCTTTTTTTTCCCCCCTTTGCGTCTCATCCCAACTTCAGTCTTCCTGTCTCACATTCTTTCAGCCCTCAAACTCTTCTCTCTCTCTCAAAAAAAAAAACCTACACTTGGGATTAAGTTTTCCTTAAAGACTAGAACAAGAGAACAGATCAGCTTCTATTTTTTTTTTTTTTTTATTCAAGTGTTACACTCAGAGCGCTGTGCCTTTCATTTTTTTGATTCTCGGTGTTCTGACACATCTTACACAGCAGACAGTTTTATTGAGATCATATGCAGGCCATAATTTTTGGCACGTATGAGCAACACAAAGACAATCTGAACACACAAATTCAAGGTATGTAGGTTAAAATCAGGCATAGATCTGTAGCTCAGATACTTCTTTTTAAAGCTCGGTGTGGCCACATATGACAAAGTTTTAAGCAGGACACATACACAATTCTTCCTCACTGCATTGCTATAAGTAATGAAAGTAATAAAACTGAAATGATACAGAACAATAAAAAAAAAATCATAATGCCAAATATCTACCCCTCAAATTTGTGACAGTCAACAGTTTTGGACAGGGCCATCCTCCTTATTTTCTTGTTATTCATTAAAGAATACTAAAAAAAAAAAAGTAATGTGCTTCACACAACCTCTTACACCATCCTTTCTTTAGAATTGCATGAACTGTGACACAACAAACAGACCAGTGTCACCAGATGAAAAGCTGTAGTAACAGCAGCAATTTTCCTCCATTTACTGTGGCACAGAAAGAAATGCTCAAGGTGGAGGCTTTCCTGCATTTCTAGATAGAGCTGTGTGAAACACTCAGCCTCTGTGTAGCCTGTAGTCTGAAGGGCTTTGCTTTTTGATGTAATAGTTGGGATGCTTTCCCCAGCTTTCTCTGCCATTAAAGGCAGGGTAACACTGCAGAAAATATGCCACTTGGTAAAAGTGAGACGATTAGTTTAACAGAAAAGACCATTTCATTAATGTTTAAATTTTTTCAGCTCATTGTGTTGAGGAAACCTTGTTTGGTTATCAATCAGGTAAAGTCTTGACTTTTTAATTACACTCATGTGAGAAAGTTTTCACAGGACTTTCTGCAGGCCTGTGAAAAACTAAGCACACCTTACAAATTTCCCTTTGGAATCAATAAAGTTATTCTTATTCTTATTCCTTATCATTCAATAGTTTGGAGAGCCACCTTTAGCAGCAATAACTTGAAATAATCTTTTTCTATATGACTTTATCAGTCTCTCACATCGTTGTAGGGGAATTTTGGCCCACTCTTCTTTATAACTTTGCTTCAGTTCATGGAGTTTTTGGGACATTCATTTATGCCAGGACCTCAGGAGAGGTCCTCTGTTGGTCCTGCCACAGCATTTCAGTCAGGTTGCCGTCTGGACTTTGGGTCATTACGACACCTTGATTCTTTTCTTTTTCAGCCATTCTATTGTAGATTTGCTGCTGTGTTTGGGATCATTCTCTGTTGCTTGTCTCAAATGTGAGGCCATCTGTCCGACAGTTAAAGTTTGGCCCAAACTGACTCTAGAATACTTTGGTATACAGAGGATTTCATTGTTGACTCAATGACTGCAAGGTGCCCGGGTCCTGTGGCTGCAAAACAAGCCCAAATCATCACCCCTCCATGTCTGTGCTTGACAGCTGGTATGAGGTGTTTATGCTGATATGCTGTGTTTGATTTCCTCCAAACGTGGTTATGTGCATTATTGCTGAACATCTCCACTTTGGTCTCGTCTGTTCAAAGGACATTGTTCCAGAAGTCTTGTGGTTTGTTCAGATGCAGCTTGGCAGCACAGCTTAGGTTTGCAATGTCCTTTTTTTTAGAGAGGAGAAACTTCTTTCTAGTAACCCTTCCAAACAAGCCATGTTTGTTCAGTCTTTTTCTAATTGTAAAGCCATTAACTTTAACATTTAATATGCTAACTGAGGCCTGTAGAGTCTGAGATGTAGCTCTTGGGTTATTTGCATATTTTCTGAACATTGCACAGTCAGACCTTGGGGTGAATTTGCTAGGATGTCCATTTCTGGAAAGGCTGGCAACACTCTTAAATGGTTTCCACTTGTGAATAATCTTTCTCACTGTGAAATGATGGACTTTAAATTGTTTGGAATTGGCCTTATAACCTTTCCCAGATTGATGGGCAGCAACAATTGCTTCTCTGAGATAATTGCTGATGTCTTTCCTCCTTGGCATTGTATTAGCACACATTTGAATGCTCCAGACCAGCAAACTGCCAAAACGTCTGTTTTTATAGAGGTGGTCACACTTGCTAATGATCAATTAATGAAGTGCATTTGATTAGCAGCACTTGCCTGCTACTTACCCCCTTAATTCCCATGAAGGCAGTAAGGGTGAACTTAGAGTCCTGTGAAAACATTCTTTTTCACATGACTGTATATTATCTGTATCATGTTGTGGATGTGAGTGTAAATACCTGTATCTCTGTGTTAGTTTTGTAATAGCCTGGCAATCTGTTCAGGGGTGTACCTCACCTCTCGCCAAATTTCAACTGGAATTGGCTCCAGACAATGGTTGAGAAAATAAACGGATGAAGTTTATACCTATAGCATCTGTTAAAGTCTTGGCTGGGATTGAAATATTTTGTTTATATATGTAGTTCAACCTCTGTAATCCTCAGTGTTTTGGCAATAGAAACCCAGCCTCGCAGATGGTAAAAAAACAAGACAACTGCTACTGATTTAAGTCCATTTTCAAAGCAGTTCTGTTTTTTTTATTTCAGTTTACTCAGTTTAATTAAGTTTGATAGCATATGCAGACTTGCTCGTGTCGATTTAAGTAATTTCTTGATTTTTTCATGTAGGCTGTACTAAATTTTGTTAGATCACAGTGACAGTTTTCATAGTGGTGAGAGCAGCGTCTTTGTAGTTTCTTCTTTTCATTGGGAAAAAAACATCTATAGACACTTTAAACAACTTTTGCAACATATTTGCCTCCTGTTTCTTTAAAATGTGCATGCACTGCTTCTGTCGGGGCTTCTAAGGGTATGGCATAGCCCATTAGCTGTACTGAGATGTGGATTGTATAGTTTAAGGAAAACATGCATTCCCCTGCACCAAAGCATATTTCTTACTTTGAAAAATGGAAGCACCTGAAAAGGAATGTGATGTCCTCTTATGGTCCACCTCAAAAAGTGAAATGTAGAAAATTCCTCTGCCCAGAAACCACAAAGACATGAAAGTGCCTTTCAAGTTTATATTTTCGAACCCCTCTTGACCAAGGATCTTTGCCTGCAAGTTTGGGACAGATCACATATTTCTTTTTTTATTTGATACTAAGGAATAGTTTGAGGACAGAAGGAAAAGTATGTATTCCAGGGAGGCTACAGGAATAGGGTGTCTTTGGGGAAACTCCTGAAGCTCCAGGGAAAGTGTCATCCCGCAGTTTTTTTCAGAGGCCACATGTGACACCCCCACACTCTAGGGATCTGAGCTAGATAGCAAAACTTAAATTCATAGTTGTAATTTTTCAAGTAAAGTAAGTGATCATATCATTATGAAAATTACCATATCGAAGAGCTGCTAGCTGAGGCTGCAAGCCAGAAGATGATTTTTAATCCTGCAAAGCCCTGTTAGGTGGAAAAGCATGTGTGAAATAGAACTCACTGTAGCACCTTACACTTGATAAAGTAGAAGAATGTGATTTAGACCGTTCTGAAAGATTAAAGCTTTCCTGATTTATTCATTGT
Organism: Heterochromis multidens; assembly: GCA_015108495.1. NCBI lineage: Eukaryota > Metazoa > Chordata > Actinopteri > Cichliformes > Cichlidae > Heterochromis > Heterochromis multidens. The sequence continues at coordinate 44,945 of VUQS01074887.1, forward strand.
AAAAACAAGAAGATTCTCACGTTTGATCACAGACAACAAAGTAAATGTAAACAATATAGCCTTACTTTATCTCCTAGTTCATCATGAAAGACAGAGAGCGTGGATCAGTGCAGACAGCTGAGATGATTATTAGTTGGCCAGTGACTGATTTCTTGTCACTGGGGAGCCAGAGGACACACAGAGAGCATCATTCACGGAAGGACTGTAAACTACAGATATTATCAGATGATTGTAGACATAATTCTCTTTCCACAGTGGATATAAACCAATGAGCCACAACATTAAAACCACCAGTTAGCTTGAAGTCCGCCACCTAGGGAGCATGCGTAATTGGTGCATTGTAATGTAAATTCTCCACGGACTAATTGGTGTGGTCATAAAAAACAGGTAGGCACGCAGACGTCCGCACACTCACTGTTTGATGATGAAATTTACGCCTGAGCAGACCCTAGCGGACTCCTGGATGCAGAAAGTATAATCCCTGCATATCTGAACTGTTCAGAATCTGCGCTTTGTAGGTTAAATATTTAAAGAATTTAATTTTCAAGGAGTAAGACCACTAAATTAGCCAAAATAGTGCATAACAAAACACAAATAGATACAAAAATTGTTCCCCAAAAAACAACCACTGATGGACTCACTTGATATATGTGTTTAGTCACCCAGAAATATCCCATCCATAGTGGCGTGAATGCTCAGTTGGACTGTGAGTTTGGAGCCCAGCTCCCAGGTTGCTTTAGTTGTTCCTGAGCAGTATTCGCATTGAGGTTGGGGTTATTCTTGTCCTGCTGAGGAAGTCATTCTTGGGCTGCAACAAAGTACACTCACCAGACACTTTGGGCCCCTTAGTACCAACTGAGCATCGGTTAAACATCACAGCCTACTTGAGTATTGTTGCTGACCATATCCATCCCTTTATGACCACAGTGTACCCATATCTTCTGATGGCTGCTTCCAGCAGGATAACGTTGGCTGCTTGGATATCTAAAAGCTCAAATCATCTCAAACAGAAATGGCCTTCACAGTCACCAGATCTCAATCCATTAGGATAACGTTGGGATGTGGTGGAATTGGGAGATTCACATCATGCATGTGCAGCTGACAAATCTTCAGCAACTGTGTGATGTGTCATGTCCATATGGACCAAAATCTCTGAGGAATGTTTCCAGGACCATGTTGAATCTATGACACAAAGGATAAACGCAGTTCTGAAGGCAAAAGTGGGTCCAACACGGTACTTGTAAGGTATAGGTGGCCAGAGAGTGAGAGTGTCACTCAGGATTTCCAAGGAGACAACTATCTAACCACAAAACAAACCTCTGATTGCTGCCGTCACTCCTGTCCTATGTATCGAGTGTATCTAACAACCAAATACTGAGTCCTTTAGAAACACCCCACACTTGAGCAGGGATGAGAAGTGTTCATTTTATAGCTATGCTTATCTAGCTTGATATATTGCTGCATAGCTCCTATTTGCCATATCAGCACTTGAGGGAAAGTAGTCATAACAAGTAAAATATAATATGCTCTATGTTTCTTGCTCATCATATAATGTTCCTTGTGAGTCGTATTTTCTCCACTGAAACATAACTGCAAGCTTCCCAAAGAAACTATTCATCTGAACACACATTTCTTCCCTTTGGATAAGCGAGCCTGAGCTGGCCAGATTAGCAGCTGATAAATTACCTAAATTACTGTATATTCAGCCACCTGTGGAATTTTATTCATGAAAAAACACAACCATTACACGTTTATATAATGATCCTAAAACCTTGAGATTGTATTTGGGTGTGTGTGTGTCTCCATGTGCCTAGAAGGACAACCACACTCTGCCAAGTCCATTTCTTACCTTCATTTTGCTGCGTAATTTCTTAAATGAGAACACCATCTGGCATCAATTCCTCTGGAGCGGTAGGTGCTCCCCTTGTGCTCCCACACTGCCACTACTTACTATCCTTCCCTGCTAAAAATCAGAATAATTTAATCAAGTCTTGAAATTGCATCCAGGAGCAATGACAAGAAGCAAAAACAAATGTATTGTTTTTCAGGAATGAGAGAGAAGATGGGCTTTAAAAAGTGAGGCCAGGTATTTGGGGGAAAAAAAAGATTATTACAACCAAAAATTCTTCTATTTTTAGTGACATTTCTGATAAATTCTAATGGACTTAAAAGCCTTTTGGAGCCTTTTGAATGGTTAAAAAATTCATGGTGTTTGGAAAGAAAATGTATATGGGGCTCACTGTTACAATATATTTTATAATAGGCCAGCAATTTTCAGCTTGTGTTCTTAAGAGAACTATAACCATGACTCAAAGAACATCCAGCACAATACTTATGCAACAATATCCACTCCTTCTCTGCTGGTTGAATCCCAACTCATTTTCTTCAAATGCCGCTAATCCTCCACCCAGCAGCAGAGCTGTTGCTTCTGAGCCCAAGATGCAAATAGTAATTTTAATAATTCAGTTTAATTTAAGGGTATAATTGGGTTTCTCAAACAACCAGCCTGGCCACCACCGGTAGCACCACCTTCACTAAAAAATAGGCTTGTCACAATACTAGAACTTCAAACTCAGTACCGATACCTAGGAAAATGCTTGATATTTGATACCATTTTTGATACAACAGGGAAAAAATGATAAAATTAAAAGGCATAAATAAAATAAAATTAAGATTAAATAAAGATTATAACAATACTGGTCTGTGTCAATGCATTCAGCTACGGCCCTGTCTATTTCCTGTGCGTCTGGTGACCTGGTACCATACATATTTTCACTACTGATCAAATAGTTGTTAAGGTAGACTGTCACCATTTCTATCTAGTTCTATCTAGAGTAGAGTTTTTTCAGCTTCAATCTGTGACCCAGCTGTGTCAGCAGCAGCACACCGCACCAGGTTTAAAAAATCGAGAGGTGCACAGACAGCAGAAGTGGCGGCTTACGAAGGCAGGTGTGACGTCAATTTGACATCAGCTTTGTCATACAGTGCCGTTCATGAGGCACTGGACGGTGGGTATAATGGGGCCCTGATGTTTGTAATTGTTAAACGGCTAACATGAAAGTATGTGCTGGCCAGGTTAAAATTTAAGATAACTGTTTAAAACTTCAGTATTTTTGAAACAGGAGCTTTACTGAGCTCACGAAATTTCTCAGAGAGATAAGTTTGCGCATTACTATTCACATGTTCAGTTGTGTGTCAGCTAAAAGAGGTGAATACAGCACCATTGGTATCAGTACTGTTGTAAATCAGTATCTAATCCAATAGTAGTTAGTATCAATTAGTATATAAGTATCAGTTTTTTTAGCAATCCTACTCAGTACATATGCTGCCTACTACGGAAGCTTGTTTCTGCCACTTAAAAAGAAAAATCTCCAAGCATAAGTCAAAATTTGTGGTTATTATCTCAAAGTTTTGAGTTACTCAGAGGTTTGAGTCAGTAAGTCAAAATTTTGAGATAAAAACATAAAATTTTGAATTTGGCTTTTTTTTTTTATTGGAAAAAAAAAAAAACAAGTACAATCACATTTTCAGAATGTAGGTATCGAACAGTACTGTATGTATTAGTGCTAGTGACATCCTGAAATAAATCCAGTACTTTTCACTTTCTCCTTGAGTGTACCCCTGCACTTCAAATAGAAGAATTTCTTCTGCACTTTCTGCCAGCACATCATGGTTTGTCTGATTATACCAAGAAGCCCAGAGATAGAAGGGGCTCAAAGAGAAAATGGGATGCTGTGACAGTCAAGGATTGCTGCACTAACTAATAGAGATAGGTCAAGAAAACAAGACATATCCCAAATGAGGATTCTGCCACACAGAATATGATTTATCAGCGAGCGTAATTTACAAGTAGTGACTGTCTGGATAGTTTATTGAAATGTATTTCTAAAAATTTACCTTAGTGAGTGATGAGGAGTGCTGGAATGTCAAACCACACAAAAATAACTGGATGCTAGTTTCCATGTAAAACTGTTATTAGTCTCTCACCCTGAATCATTAGGATACTTTTAGCACTGCTGTCCCATTTCATCAAGTGTGACCTGCTGTCTGTAGAAAGGTATCATGGGACTCATATTGAGGGCAGCAGATTATTTCAGGAACAATGACGTGGGAGAAGATTTTAATGTTGGAGAGACTATATTTCTCCATAAAGATTGACAGTCAGCTTGTAAATTAAGCTTCTCAGTAAGATGGAAACCAGTCCTTCAATCCCATCCTATCCAATCTGTCACCTCAGCCGTGATAAGAGTAAAAGTTCTCCAGAGACATGCACGTTTCTGAGAAGACTGTCAGCATTATTGCGGAGTTCATTATTTCCTCAGAAATCAATTCAGAAATGGTCTCAAGAGCTCCGACACCTCATTGGCTGCCACTGTAGCATAGTGGTGTGTGACTGATGTGTGGCAGCTGTAAGACTTCTCCATGGCGTGTTTCCAGACAATGATAACATTGATTTCCTGATAAGGTTTGGCAGCATGTGTCCACAACTTGATTTACTGCGGGTGATACTTATGTTGATTTACGAGGAGACTAGAATATTGGAGTTGTAAAATAAAGCTTGCAATTTCAACCACATATTCCAACCTCGGTGTTTATTGAGTGCAAAGGAATTCTAGACCTGCAGAATGATTAGAAAGTTTTTGTTTGTGTATTACACAGAAGGTATCTATGTCACACTTTTAATATAATAGATGTGTTTCTATTTTCATCAATCCAGCTGACTACATGAGTGGCATAGCATTTTATTTGTGCTAAATGTGACTGGGAGCATACGTGGATTGTGTATTACCCGAATGCCTCCTGTGTCAATGCAGCGATGCAACTGCTGTCTGCTAACAAACTGCTCACACTATGCCTTTAAGGTAGACAAGGTGTAATCCGTACAAACAAATATCTCAATATGAATATGCAGAATTTCTATGGAAGGGGGAAGTTGTTTGGTACTGGAAGCTTTGGGGTTTCCTTTGGTAATCTGCCTATAGTTCTGAGTTCCACTGACCAGTTGTCATGGTCCTGGGTTTTGGACTCTTGATTTTGTGTGTTGTGGACTCTGAACTCTGCTATTATTCAGCATTCTCAGTTTTTGATTATAATCTGAATTTTGTTGTTTGGAGTTCTTGGTCTCATCATCATTGTAATGCTTCTGTGTTTAGTCTTTTGTTCTTGATACCTTTGTTCTCTGGTTTTCTATTAGAGTTTAGTATTGCTCATATTTTGATCCCTTGTGTTTTAGTCTAGTCTTCCCAGTATCCCTGTGTGTGTTGTCAAGTCTTGTCAAGTCACTCTGTTAGTAATTCTCTGTTTAGTTACTTCCTGTTTTATTTTGATAATCTGTTGTCTCTGGTGCCTTGAATTTAGTTTTTTTTCTCCGTATTATCATCTAGATTAGTTTCCTACCTGCTACCTCTACCCTCGTTATTTTGTGTATATATTGTCTGAGTGTCTCCTTGTCCTTCGTTGCGTTGTCCATGTTGCTGTGTGTTCTCCTTGCTCTCATTTCCCTGAGCTTCCTAAGTGTGTTCTAGATGTTCAGATTCCTCGGGTTGGTTCCCTGTTATTTGAGGGATTTTGTACTTTTTGGGTCCATAACACTTTGTCCTCCACACAGCATGTCAAGACACCAATCACATTAAACCAGACTTGCATTGGCTGTAATTCTAGCTTGCATTAATTTTTCTAAATTTATGTGTATTCACCCCTTTTTCCACTGGCTACACTGGAAACCACAAGAGGCCATGTGAGCAGACAAAAGCTGGAGGGTTCTCAGATCAGAGAAGTTGTAACAGCAACTGGTCATGGTGTTTTGTTTTTTTTTACCATGTGCATAACCACATGCATATGCTTTTTGCTTTTGTTGAAAACTGTTGTGCTTCTGTATTCTTTTTCTTTATACTTTTGTTTGTGTTTTCATGAATTACTCAGTTCTCTGTGTATATTTAATTTTCAGTTTATCCTTCATTGTTATACGTGGAATTTTATTTTGACGTGACTGGTAGAATTTGATGACATTTAGGATGAATCCATCTTTAATTTGTTCACATTATAGATACACTGAAAATTTAAAATCATTTATTATCAAATTATTTTACTATCCATTTATAAATTTAACACACACATGCATTAATTATAACTTGTTTCCTGTGCTTTTGAGTCAAAATAGGAAATTAAGGAGCTGGTTGGAGTGTCCTCCTTTCTTAAAACTGCTTCAGCATTAAGTAATTCAGTGAAGATTAATACACTGCTCAAAAAATGAAAGGAACACTTTGAAAACACATCAGATCTCAATGGGAAAAAAAATCATGCTGGATATCTATACTGATATGGACTGGGTAATGTGTTAGGAACAGAAGGATGCCACGTCATTTGATGGAAATGAAAATTATCGTTATCAGAGTTGAATTCAAAGACACGCCGACAATCAAATTGAAAAAAATGATGCGGCTGGCTCGTTCATTTTGCCGAAATTTCATTGCAGCAACTTCAAATGGTACTCAGTAGTTTATATGGCCCCCACATGCTTGTATGCATGCCTGACAACGTCAGGGCATGCATACTCTCGCCACATGAGGTTGGGCATTGTCGTGCAGCAGGAGGAACCCAGGACCCACTGCACCAGCGTAGGGTCTGACAATGGTTCCAAGGATTTCATCGCGATACCTAATGGCAGTCAGGGTGTCTCCATGAATATGCCTCCTCAGACCATCACTGACCCACCACCAAACCGGTCATGGTGAATGATGTTACAGGCAGCATAACGTTCTCCACGGCTTCTCCAGACCCTTTCATATCT